>JANHGB010014021.1:0-12688 GCA_026283785.1 Coracopsis vasa | reverse complement strand
CAGGGGACTGGAGCACCTCCCGTATGAAGACAGGCTGAGAAAGTTGGGGCTTTTCAGCCTGGAGAAGAGAAGGCTGCATGGAGACCTCAGAGCGGCCTTCCAGTATCTGAAGGGGGCCTGAAGGGATGCTTGGGATGGACTATTCATTAGGGACTGTAGTGATAGGGCAAGGGGTAAAGGGTTCAAACTTAAACAGGGAAAGTTTAGATTTGGTATAAGGAAGAAGTTCTTTACAGTAAGGGTGGTGAGGCACTGGAATGGATTGCCCAAGGAAGTTGTGAATGCTCCATCCCTGGTGGTGTTCACGTCCAGGTTGGAGAGAGCCTTGGGTGACATGGTTTAGTGTGAGGTGTCCCTGCACATGGCAGAAGGGTTGGAACTGGATGATCTTAAGGTCCTTTCCAGCCCTAACTCTTCTATGATTCTAATTCGGGATGGACTTTGAAATCCTTGTAGCAAATGTAGGTAGAACAGGAAAAGAGCAGGAAAATGAACACGTTGGAAACTATCAAGTCATACTTGGACACAAACTCACCCTGTTATTTTCCACCATTGCACACTTTATTTTATTGGTGTTCTCCCAATGGCTTGTTTGAGTTGCTGCTGAAGGTTTTGTGATCTCCTTCAGTGGAAGTCCCATAAAAGGGTCAGTAAATTACAGGTGAAGTTAAGGATTTTTTTCTTAACATTACAGCTAAAAAGCTCACTGGGCTGTAGTCAGGGGCCATGGACAGAGGATATTGTCTGTCAGATGTGCTGCACAGCCTGTAGCAAGTCACTGAACCTGTGCACAGTCAGTTCTTCCACTTCTGAATGAGTGATAATATTAGAAGGAGAATTTACATCAGTTGTGACCTTGAGATCTTAAAAGAAAAAAAGAAATGTTTTTATTAGTTGAAAGCATTCTGATTTCTTCTTAATTGAGTAATACAGGCTATAATGATAGGTAGCATTTCCAGAGTTTGAATTGCAAGGAGAGACTGGCTGGATCCAATTTTTGGGAAGTATAGAATCAGAGAATCATTTAGGTTGGAAAAGAGTTTTAAGATCATTGGGTCCAACTGTTTGTCTAACACTGCCCACCACTAAACCATGTCCCTAAGCATCACATCCACATGCTTTTCAAATACCTCCAGGGATGGTGACTCCACCACTGCCCTGGGCAGCCTGTTCCAATGCCTGACCACCCTCTGGGGAAGAAATTTCTTTAATACCCAATCTAAACCTTCTCCAGGTACAACTTGAGGCTGTTTCCTCTTGTCCTATCACTTGCTACTAGGGAGAAAAGACCAACCCCATCTCGCTACAACCTCCTTTCAGACAGTTGTAGAGAGCAGTAAGGTCCCCCTGAGCCTTCTCTTCTCCAAGCTAAACACTCTCATTTGCTCATTCATTCCTAGTCTGAGTATGAGGGTGGGAGGGGGGCAATAGCTGATAATTTTTATTTTTGAGCATTACCAAAAGGTCTATGAAGATTAAATATCTATCAGATATTTAATAGGATATAATCAGGTATCCTTGCTCCATCCAGCAAGGAACAAGTATGGACACAGTATTATTGCCTTGAGGAAAATGGGTTCAAGATTGGCAGTAGTGGAGGAGATGGTGGGTACATCATCTGCCAGGAACTGTGGCATAGATTAGAGATTTAATTTGGAGTGGGGAGAAAAAGAAACAACCCCCCTAATCAAACATTACTGATATAAACCAGATATGTTACTTCTTCCTGGTAGTGGAAAATTCATTTCATGTCACAGGTGATGGAAGTAGTGAGATAGCTTTTGTTTTCTTTTGCTGCTAGGATCAAGCTAAACCCAAAGATTTTCTGTGCTTTGGAAGAATGAAAGCAGACTGAGTTGCTATTCTTCATTACATTGAGGTTTTCATAGCAAATACCTGGTATCTTTGTGTAGTGACAAACAAGAGCCTGAGATTTCTGGGAGTGTTTTGACTTCAAAAGGCTTCTTCCTATAAAACCGTATAAAAACTCTAAAGGCTTCAACAGTGTTTCTTCCCCAGCATGGAGACAATTTAGCACTAAAGAGAGGATGCTGTGAGCCCTGGCATTTGCTTGCAAGCTCTTGTGCTATAGAAATAAGCAGCAGCCCATCCTGAGAGCCCACTGTGGAGTCACAAATCCCACACCAGGGTATACATGGCTGTAAAGCTGGCCAAAATGTCGTAAACCTGGGGCTGATCTGGTTGCATGTCAGAAAGCTTCTCCAAACTGTGTTAGCCTTGGCAATTCGTTAAGGCATGAATGAAATTGAGTTATGGGTCATATTTTGCAAGTACTGTCAGTCCTGATTATGCAGTTGTCTGGATTTTCTTTGCTCAGGGAATACCGCTATCACAGAGCTTATCTGCTATGCAGTAGATGTAAGCTATCCTTCCTCAGCTTATCAGAATCTATTTACTTTGCATTGATTCAGTTCCTTAGAAATTAATCTTTGGTTCTTTGCAAAATAGGAGGATCCCTCGAGTTCAGTTTAAACAGTTGATTTGATTATTGTTACATCCTGAATGTTGATTCTTAAGTGTTTTTAATAAAAGATGGCAAAAATGACATATTTCACATGGCATTTGAGGGGATGTTTAAACCATTGGTAGTTTTCAACTGTTTGGGACTCATGCTCTTTGATCTAAGATTAGCCAGCACTCAGTTGTGGCTTGATTGCTTATTACCCAAGTGCAATTTCTGCAGTGCTGTTTGCTTAGCCGTGTTGAATTATGTGCCTATTGGCAGCATCCAGGTATTTCTTTCCAGAGAAACCAGGTTTATATTGATTGTCATAAGAAGAATTATTCTGCATATCAATTGCAAAGATTTTCTTTGAGCTGGAAAGTTTATTGCTGAGGGCACTAGGAGGGATTTCTGTTGGCTCCACATTTAGTCTAAAACTAACTACACTTATGCAACAGAACTTCAGTAATTCCAGTTTCATCAGCACATAAAGGTTACTGATAATCTGTTGTCTTGATTACCACTGCAGTTCTTAGAAGTGAAGCAACAGCTGGTACCCATGTCAAAGCACTTGCACTCAGCATCCCTGCAACCGGTTATCTGTTTCAGTGGTGGAACCATTTTTCTCTATAGTGAGATACCCTGATGAATCACTTTGTATTGAGCACTACCAACTGTTACAAAGAAGTTTTGGAACATGAAAGCTCAAGTTTTGGGAATGAGGAAAGAGGGAGAAAGCATCTATAGAAATCACTGAACTGAAACTGAGGAATTGGGGACATATTTTGAAATCCCTGTAGCAAATGTAGGTAGAATAGGAGAAGAACAGGAAAATGAACATATTGGAAACTATCAAGTCATACTTGGACAGAAACTGACCCTGTTATTTTCCTCCATCATACACTTTATTTTAGTGGTGTTTTCCTAATGGCTTGTTCCAATTGCTGCTGAAGGTTTTATGATTCCCCTTCAGTGGAAGTCCCATCAAGCTTCATCAGTGGTCAGTAAATTCCAGGTGAAGTCAAGGATTTTGCCTTAACATTGCAGCTAAGAAGCCCACTGGACTGTAGTCAGGGACTATGGACAGAGGATGTTCTCTGTGGGATGTGCTGCACAGCCTTTAGCAAGTCACTGAACCTATGCACAGTCAGTTCTTCCACCTGTGAATGAGAGAGTGGAATGAAAAGGAACATGTGGTTTTCAGTCCATTGTAGTACTTGATAAGAGAAGGGTACAAAAATATACCTGAATATCTTCAGCAAATCCCATTCACTTGATCTAAGCAGGGTAGTCAGGCCCAGTAGTTTTAACTCCTCACGGGTAAATTAGTTCATTACCTGCTAGGAGGCAGCAAGGCACAGCCCTTCTGTAGCACCTGAAATCCATCTGCTCCTATGTGAGCACTGGCAAAGCTCAAATCTGCTTCATTTCAGTGATCTGTTGCATCACAGCCCAGGATGCTCTCAATCTGAACATAGGACCTCATGATGTAGTTCTGCATGACCAGAGACTTCACATTCCTGCAACAGGAACTAAGCAAAACAATCATTTGTTTTGTAAAGGACAATACTTTAGCATAGGTAATAAAACTGCCTGACTGCTCTGGGGGTGCTGAGGCAGGAGAGAATTACTCACTCCTAACAGATGGGTTGACAACCTTTGTTCAAGTCTGACATTTCATAAGCCACCTTGTGCTCGAGTTGTTTCAAGGCAATTTCCCCCATCCTGTTTTGCCGTTTAATTATGGTACCACCTCTAGAGTATTTCTAAGGGTGGTTTTTATGTTTTTCTGGAGGCTTTTCTTGAATATATACAGGTAGTTACTTTTATGATTGATTTCTGAAATTAAAACAGTTTACATCTGGGTCTATTTTTGCTTCTTTCTTCGCCATCCCCTGGGTTTATCACCGAGTGCATTTTCTGTTCTGGGTTTTTTTCAGTCAAGTTATTTGTGTATTTCTGAGTAGTTTCTTTTTCTCCTTTTTAATTCACTGTTCAGCCCTTTTTATTGCTGCCTTCGACTTCTTGTTTCCTTTTCAGTAGGTATCTCTATTGTCATGTTTTCTTCCCTTAACATCCTTTTCACTTCCCTTAGTAGCTGTTTCCAGATTATGGGCCACGACCCCAGGAGGGCTGTGGCACTTACGAGTGGGCTATAACATTAAGTACTAATTTTAGATGTTTTGACACAGGGAAGAAGAAGTTGGAGAAATGTTGCTTTCCAGGGCATCATCTGATCAAGCTGTATATAAAGAGAAATTGCCTTCCCTTCAGCAGTTTCTGAGCTAAGACTGATAGCACGCAGCGAAACAGATAAAGCATAAAGTACCCTTATGCCAGATTCCACTGCTATGATATACAGCTTAAAACTATTTACTCTTACTTCCATTTCTTGTCATTTCCATGCCTATGATTTTGCTCCCTGTCTCTCTCAAAAAGAGAGTATTTTTGAAGGTAATAACCCATAAGGCAGGTCCTAGACAGACAAAGAAGCCACAGAGGGAGCTTGTAGGTACAATGAGTTTTGGGAAGTCTGTATCCCAAGTTGGAGGAGTTCCTGGCAGCTTTGTAGATCTTCAGGATTCCTAAGGATTTTTTTTCCTTCCCAATCAAACCATGAGAAATAAGGAGGAACAATTCTATGTTAACCACTGTCACTTATCCCCTTAGCTGTATTCCCTTGTCCTTCTCTTCATTAATGACTTGAAGATTTGTCATATCATAGAAGCAGCTAGGTTGGAGAAGACCTTTAAGATCAAGTCCAGTTGTTACCCCAGCACTGCCAAGTTCCCCACTTGAATTCCCTCAAATAATGCTGTGCATTATGGTAGCATGGATGGGCATAGCCCTGTGGCAATGACTGTGCCAGTAGTTTGTGTGGTGTTTAACCTCTCTTGGGTCTGTCTGCCTCAAGCAGTGAGGATGACTATGTCTAGAGATGGGCCTTTTCCACCCAAGACGTCATGATGAGTCACCTCAGCTAGTTCTAGGTACCTGCTGGAGACTCTCCTGCTCAGCCAGACACCCATCACTGCCTTTAGAGGCAGTAAAGACAAATAGGAGGCTTTGCAGGATGAACCATCTGACCGGTTTGAAATGTATTACTCCCAAGAAGTGTCTGTTCCTCTCTATGGATTATAAAGGGCTGGTAGGTGGTTTATTCAGATACAAACACACTGTAAATCTCTGTATTTGGTCAGATGAATCACCATAATATCAATAAGTCCTGAAAGCATCACTCAGCAGAGTTAACTATGAAAACTGCATTCCCCACAGGCTTGCTGGGGGGATCATGGCTGTTGACCAAGAGTGAGTGGCATACCTCTCTCATTAAATTAGCACTGCAGAAAAGTTTTGTATTGATTAAAACTAGTTATTTAAGTGAATGGCAGGGTCTGGAATAGTTGTAGAAAGCCAATGTGACAATTTTATCCCAGGTATCAGATTTAAGATCTTTCAGAACATAAGCAGTGAGACAGTGATGTCATGTAGCTGAGTGCTCCATCATGTATGGATGATACAGGAAGTATCAGGCTGTTGGACTGCACAGTATCTTAAGAAAGCTCTTCTTCAGGGCCCATGCAAGAGGAGGGATTACACTGGCTTTGGGGAATACTATCCTTTGGGTTGATTTAGTTGCCCCTTGTAGCCAATTTAAGACAATACTGACATGAAGACACTGAAACCATTCAGCAAAAATAATTCCTGTAACACGGTAACAACTTCCTGTGAAACAGACACCTAAATGATAATTTCACTTATTCCTGTTATAAATGGGACAATGTTTATTGATTCTGGTTTGTCTTTATGAGGCTGTGCAGAGCATGGATTATCTATGTAGTCTCTCAATTAAATTACATTATTACACGTACTCCTGATCCACGCCTGGGTGGGAGGATCCATGACATTGTGCACACAGCTTTTATGCCTCATTACCAGCTCTTCTTGTTTAGCTAACTTGTTTGCCTGATCAGATGATAAGTGCTAATCCCTTTTCTATTCTGTGACCTGATGCTCTACTGGATGACTGTGAAGCTGATAGGAGGGTTGTTCTCCTTTACTATTCTCCATAAGAATGGGAAGTGTGAGAAGGCTATTAACCCCTTTAGAATCTTCTATGGCTGTGTACTCAGGGGATTTGTGAAATCCTCTCTGTTAGATTGTAAACCCTTTCAGCACAAGGATCATGCCTGGTAAACAGAGCACCCTTTGCTCCTATCACAGCACAGATAATGGGGAGAGGAAAGTTTTCCTTTTGGTGCAACACTTGGACTGCTGGATTTACCATAATTCCCACTCTGTTACAGTAATCTTATGCAAAACCTTCAATGTCCAAGCCCCTGACTTAAAAACTGGCATCTTAAACACTGGGTGACGGGTGAAGAGCCTGGTTATAATCCTTTTCTAATCCCTCCAGGACCTGTTTCTATCTCAGTTCATAAACAGAGTATTGCTGGGAGACGTATCTCAATGGCAGACTTGTGGGGATGGTGGCACCTCAAAGATCGGATGAGGGGTCATTTTATTTTAGGACTTTGAAAGGTTCACTCAGGATGGAGAACCTTGGAGGAACTGCTGTGGGTAAACTATGGATAACTCTATAGGGCAGAGCCTGACTTTAAACTGCTCCCTGCAAATATTCCCCCAGGTGCTGCAACAGGGACCATCACTGAAACAACATCTGAGGTGAGAGTACACACAGTTACACTTCAGGAGACTAAAGCAAGCTAAAAGGAGATTTGGGAAATGGATTTGTCCAACCTACCCCTATTTGTCTCACCATCTGCCTGGGTTTACTCATTGACTAATTCACCTTTCTTTCTGAAAACCTCTGCTCCATAGGTTCTAACATTGCTTGGGAATGTGACAATACAAAGAGCAGCACCCAGACCCCTGAGCAGTAAAGGAGTGACCAGGAGGGTCTCACAGGTTTTACACTAGATCCATATTGTCTTACTGGGTTTTAAAGAGTCATTTCTCAACAGTTAATGCTTCTCTTGCAGTTTCAAGTGTGTTGCCTGCTGACAAGAGCAGAGCTTTCTTCCTACATGTATGGGTGATTATTGGGCTTGCCTTGTCCTTTTAAAAATCACTCGATTTACATCGAAACAGTACCATCCTTCAGTCCTAGCAGTTGTGCAATCTTGTATTTTACTGAAGATGGTCCTTTTTAGCTCATGGTTTATCACAAAAAGACAAGCTTGTGGCCTTCTTGGAGAGGTCAAACTGAATCACAAAAGACTACGGATTTCATCACCTGGGGTACAAAATCACTCTGTTATGTACCACAGAAAAAGTGATAAGAATGGGAATTAAAAGCTATTATTTGCAAAAGGAGGTTGTCAAGTATTAGATACTGGGGGCAGATTTTGAATAGGTTGTGCTATCATTTTCTAGGAGAAAGAAGAAATAGGGTACCCATATGTTATTACATAAAAAAAGTAGCCTGACATTTGAAGCACAGTAAACACTTAAATCTTCCATCAATGGTGCCACTGAAGTGAATATTTTAAGATGCATTTGAAAATGCATCTTAATGAAAATCCTGCTTCTTTTGATGCCATGTATAAAACCAGCAGCATGCAGCTCTCTCTCAGTGCCCATTTTTATGTCGCAGACTGTGAGGTCCCAAACTTTTAACAAGGAAAGTTAGTGATGAAAATAAGTAGATTTTCTGGATGAATGGGAACTCAGGGATTACTTTATATCCAGCTCTATACTTCAGGCATAGATGTCTTTTCCAGGGTCCATCATTGTGTCACTTGGGGAAAAGCCCCTGACCTTGTTCACATTGATGCTTTCTTGAACTAAAAATCACTTCTTTGGGATATGATTTAAACAATGTGTGAACAGAGTGGGAAATAGAGATAGGAAAATTAATGCAATCCTTCCTATTGATTTAATGTTTTCTGGGAATAAATCCATGAGGTCTAAGAAGGGCTTTGTCGCTAGCAATGCTTATCTGTGATTTAAGGTTTCAGCAGCATGTTTGGTGTTATACAGACTTAAGTGGAAAATGGCTCCCAATTTATTGAAGTTCCTACCATGATGTCTTTATTTAGGGGCAGATTCTGTCACCCCAATTAAAAATTATGGAGTGCTTTAATCCACTAAGAGGTGTGCTGAGATACCAGTGGAATTGCCTGAGCATTGATCTTTCTGCAGGCTGTGTTACTAAATCAGCAGAGCTAGCAAAGGCTGTGGTCACTTCTGATTCACATCATTCAGGGTGTGATATTTTAAACCCAAAATCTCTGCGTTGGCTTCCAATGATGTGATGAGTTCAGTAGGAACACTTGAAGTACTAAAAATGCAGAACTTGTAAATTGCTTTCAATAATTGTCAAAATATGTATGTTTAAAATGGTGAAAAATCTGTTTTTAAAACATGTACATGACAAATTGAGGAAAACTAATGCACTCAGGCTGCTCTCTATAGCAAAAGCAGGTGGCAATATCCTTTCTAGGCGATGGCACCAGGAAATAATTCAAATCACAGCGTAAAAGCCACTGACCTGATTGCTAGACAGCAAATTGAATTAAACGGGTATCTGGAAACAGTGATACATTCCCCATACTGGGACCAGCACAGAGTGGTGTATCTCTCTGCAGATAAAGGGATGTTAAGAAGTGCTTGTGTGCTGTCCTGGGCCAGGCGGGAAGTGAGAGCAGACGCTGCCCAAGCAGTAATCATGGGAGGCACCGCAGCAGGGATAGCCCTTCGTTACCATCCTTCTCTTCTGCATTTGTGGTGGCTGTGAGGCTACTTTGGTCCCTGGGAGGGGTAAAGTAGATCCCAAGTTCTGCCCACTTCCTGCCCGTCCCTGCCTGTTTACTTGCAGGGCTTTAGCCTGCAGAAATGCATTCCTCTGCATGGGACAGAGCTCAGAAATAAGGTAGGTCTTAACATGGCCGAGAGCCATGTGATGGGAAAAACACTTTTGCCTCCTCTCATTCTTTTCCTAAGATGAGAAATGGGATAACAAAATCCAATCCTAGCATAAATCTTTGTATTTCCCCTAGGAATGCTCCCTTCGTTGCGAGATTCACACTATGCGAAGGCAATGCTCCTATTTATAACCTGTGGTTGAAGGGAAGTCTCTCATTAAGAGTCATCTTATACTAACTGTTGAATGGATTTAAATGTTTTGGGAACATTTATTTCAAGAGCTTGTCCTCTGCAGAAAGGTGGGTGAGCCTCGGCATCAGGGTCTGTGCAGCTTTATTCATGCTTTGCACTTGTGTAAGTTCCACTGGGACTTGGGGTTGTTTTGTTGTTGGTTTTGGTTTGTCTTTTTGAGTAACACAAGTACATAGAGCTGCAGCTGCACGTCAGGATGGAGTCAGGCTCTGAGATACCAGACATTTGCTGCTACAGAAAAATAATTGATTCCTGCTATTTGCAATGTGATGAAACTGAAATGTGTTAAGGTTGAATACTTAGCCTGCACTTGCATGAGCTTTACAATAACTCATGTTCCTTTGAAGCCGTTTCACCATCCTGACTTTCCTGTTCTTGAATTGTTGCCAGTGAAACTGAGTCCTCCTGATGTAATTCATAAGCAGGATTCATAAAGCTGACACTCTTTACATTGGTATGTGGGGAAGAGAAATCTTTTTGCCTCTAGGATGTATTAGGAACAAGATGACAACTTGTGAATATTTTCCAGGTATCATAATTCTTTAATATATTGGAATGTTGAATAATATTAGTGATAACATCACAGCAATGTGTGACAGAAGAATTAGCATTTCTGTTACATTGAATTGCAGATATCTTTGTTCTAGCTTAAGGGGGACATCAAAAGTTCCAATGCTGAAACCTTTATTATAGGTTTTAACATTGATTTTTGTCTTCTAATGCATTCAACCTTACAGGGACTTCACCTGTGAGGTATGCAAAACTAGGTAAAACAGTGGTCTCATGGCTATCCAGTGTCATTTCTGTGGGTATAACTGAATGCTTTATAAAAGTAATGGACTACCTTTTATAAGAACTCTTCCAAAGCAAAGCTTTTAAAAGAAATCTAATAGCATGTTATGAAGGATTTTTGTGGGGGTTTTGGTGAACTCTTGATAGTGAAGTCATTGTCAAGTTAGACAAGCTGCTACATGTGAATAAATGAATCACTACATCACACTAATGCAGTGGTGTGGAAAAGCAAGAAGTGGTCTACTGTCAGTGAGAAGGGGTGCAAGAGCAGATATGCTTTGCCATTTGCTCTGACAAACGTTCTTCCACAGACTTTGGAAGTGGAAGGTCTGTATCAAGACTAAAGACCTATATTATGCTTTCAATCTTTTATCTGTTCCATGCAGCTCATAAGAGCTAGAGCACCTATCTCTTGGACTTAAGAGTCAAAGCTAGTGTTCAATGCAGATGCAAGCACCAGAGAGGAGTTAAGCCCACAGCAGTCTTCTGCTCAGGTGGTTGATGTGAATACAGGAAAGCAGCAGCTCCTATCATCTGGACTCACATAGCTATTTCCACAGGGGGGTGGAAAATCCCTTTCGACAGGTAAATGTCAAACATGGCTATTGTACTGTATGATGCCAAATGTATAGAGAAAGCTGTGCCATGGAAAGATGTAATTTATGAGCTAAGTAGAGTGGCTCTCTAAAGCTTTCATATCCCAAGCAGTGTTGAAATGTTGTTGCTTTACAGCTCTTCCTAGTAAGTAAATGCAGCAAGACCAGGTTTCTCACACAGCAAATATTTCTCCAGATCTAGCAGTTTAGGGTTCCTAAAGATTATTTCTTTTCCCATAAATCTGAGTGGTTCGGGATTTACACCAGTTATTGCTTTTAAGTGTAATTCTCCTCAGATGTCCGATTTGCCTGAGAGATGTAAGTGTTTGTGCCGGCATGGCGAAATGAAAGAGCCACAGTTCAGCAGCGTAGATGGAAGCCTGCTGGATTTTGGAGTGAAAATTCCTTCCCTGAATTTGGGAGTCACCCCAGCAACTCGCATGCCATGCATGCCAAGTGGCAGCAGAAAGATGGAAGCTGAATGGAGAGCAGGATTGCATCAAAAGGCTGGAAAGTTAGATAGGGAAATAATGGCTGAAAAATGTACTTTCTTCAGTAGCTTTTAAAAATGCTTTCTGGTAAAAATACAGTAAACTCGGTTGCTATAGCTACCAGCAGGGTTTTGTAGAGAACTTCTTGAGGTACTTACTGTTTAGTGGTACACAAATGCATAGTTTTTCTTAGCCTGAAGCTTCAGCATCACCTTGTGTTTGGATTCCCTCCTAAAGCATTTCAGCTGCCGCAGTGTTTAGAGTTTGTGGAGAGAGTAGAAAAAGGTGAGGTTCTATGTTGATCTTGAGAATTCTTTTTTTCCCCCTCTCTTTATTACACAAGTGTAACATTGCTGACGTAGCTGAGCTAGTGTGTTATTTCATTTCTTATTTGTTTGTCTGTTTGGGGTTCTTTTTAGGCTAAGGAACAGCTAATAGCATTGTGGGGCTTCATTTTTACCTTAGTAGGGAAAAAACATTCAAATCATTTATTACCTACCAGCTTTGCCACTTGTTCCCTGCCCCAGAAGCCAGGGAAAGGTTTCATATTAAAACATGACACTGCAAACAGAAGATAAATGCATTCATTCTAGAGATCAAGTACATCGGAGGATGGTAACTGAGCACTTGAACAACTTTCTGGTTCTGCTGCGGGAATATTGTGTCTCATAAATCAAGACTAATGGCTCTCTAGAGCAGGAAAAATGCTGCAACTTTTGTACAAGATATAGATGAGATGCTGGTATTATCAAGAATAATTTTGTAGTTATGTTGGCCAGGAGGTCAGACTGCACATGATTGTCCCTTTCATCTGTAATAATCTATAAATTAGAGTTGTTCCCTGAATATATCAAGATGAATACGAAACACTTCTGTAAGTTAAATGAGGTCTTTTATGTATCCGTGGAATACAGGAGTTATAACACCTGGTTTTGTCTAACAAAAAATGGGCTGTCAGTCTTGCTAACAGAGGCAAACCAAGCACAATCCCATCTCTTAATTGGAAACATTAACATTGCATACATTGACATGTAGATTAAAATATGTAGATTAAACATACAAACATGGACATGCAGAGTGAATATAAACCATGTAGATTAAAGCATACATTAACATGTAGATGAAAATAGTTACTCTTCAGAGAACAACTGTGTCTGAAATATTTGCTTACCTGTATATGGGATAAATTCCTGTGCAACTCCACC
>JANHGB010014019.1:7470-42267 GCA_026283785.1 Coracopsis vasa | reverse complement strand
GGACCGCGCCGGCGTTGTCCTTACTAAACCAGGAGCTGCACCGGCAGCGCCATGGCCTGGCGGGAGGCTGCGCCTCGGCGGGAGAGTGGGCAGAGCAGTACTCGGCCGAGTGCGGTGAGTCGGGGGCGTTGCCATGATGACCGCCCTCAGCCCCGGGGCGGGGTGAGGCGGCCGTGAGCCTAGCGGCATCGCGAAGCCCTGGGGCCGGGGGGCGGTGGTTCCCCTCTCCTCTCGCCTACCCCCGCCTCGGGACTGTGGAGGGTGGCGGGAGACGAAGAAAGCGTGGCCGCGCCTCGCCTCATCCCACCCCACCCTGAAGCGCCGAGAGGACGCCGGCGCGACGTGGTGCGGGGTTCCGCCCGCCGGCGGGAGGGCGGGCGGCCGGGCTGTCTGCGGTACTGCTGTTCGCGGTACTGCTGTTCAGCTGACTCATACTGAGGCATCTTCTGTGTGGGCTGCCGCCCCAAGTAGTGTTGTGCCGCTCCGAGCGGAGATGAGACCGCTGCTGTGGGGCTGAGCGGGGCAAAAGCGCTCAGTCCTGGAAAGGGAAAGCCATAGGGCCTGTTGTACCTGTCACACAGCCTCGAGGATTCCTGTTGTCCCACTCCCCAACCTGCCAAGTCTAGCTGCTGTGCTCTGCGTGCTTTTTAAACTCGGCGCTCAGTAATACATAGACATGCCAACTCTTTGTGCTCGTGTTATTGAGTTGAACACGGCGTGATTCGTTTTCAACTAGAGTTATGTATATTTTGCTGGTCTACTGAATGCTTTTCTTTACAAGCACCCCAAGTTCAGGTAGCAGATCTCCTGGTCTTAGAATCGTAGAATGGTTAAAGTTTGAAGTTAATTGATAGCTTGTAATACAGGTGCAGTTAAAACTTTCTTTTTATGTGTTTAAATATCTGTTGCATCAGGGTCATGTGACTTAAGTAATCTGTTATGATCATGAGCATAGTGTGAATGTGCTGTTAAAAATAGCAGTCTGAACCACAGTGTACATGTAATACAGATGAAGGAAAAGGTTTCATCAATTCAATGTGATATAGGCACTCACTGTTTATATGAGAATAACTAGTGATGTGAATAGAATAACTGCTTAGCTGTCTGTGTTTGTTTCCCCTTACTTCATACAATTTATGCTCATATCAACAAGTGCTGTGGTCCCTAAGGACAATATGCAGCTAGTGTAATCCACTGAAAATCACAGCCTTTCTAGAAATACCTTATTAGGAGTTTCCTATGTTCACTTTTTTTTTCCGCCCTCTATATGTGTGCTTTTTTATCACAGTATGTAAATGCAAAATCAGATTGAGAAAGTTATCTCAGGTGACCGTTGCTCAAAGTCATTCAAGCTTAAGCATAAAATCAAAAAGACTTTCACCCAGTGTTGAGATAACAGCTGTATACCATACAAGTTAATAAACGGCAAAGCATTTCATTGCATTTCTTCTGATACTAGAACATGAATGACTCACTCAGGATATTCCTTCCCAGGTGTATCTGGAAGATTAGATTTTGATTTAATGGTGTGTCTTGTTTTAAAGAGACCAGTGTAACTGAGATTGATACAAGGAATTCTGCTTAAATCATGAGGTACCTCAGGTACTTTTCATACACTGATAATAAGATAGCCCTTAGTTACAGGACAGCATATTTACCCTGAAATTGCTGTATATCACTTTGCTCCTTTCTGTTTACGTCCTGTGGCTAAATAACTTGCCAGTTAAAAGATTCCCTTAAGCTTTCAGTCTTTGTTTTAGTACACATTCCCCAGAAGCTGAGAATCAATTAAAGTTTCTCTTGTAGCCTACTACAAGATCCAGGATGATTTCTTTGGCTGATGTTTCTGTTTACAATGAGGCAGTGTGGTATGGGTTTGACTGTATGTAATTTGCAAACAAAGGCAGATCCATCTTCCCTGTGAGTAAAGCAGCCTTTTGCCCCAAGAATTGCAAGGTTTGATGGGTCCTTTTTCCCCATGTAACTTGTAACAGGCTGTTCTTACTCCCTGCTACCTTATTAAAAAACTACTTCACTAAATTCTTGCTGTTATGCAGAAACTTATTCTGAAGGTTGTTTGCGCCTGCACCTCTTTGTTTTGTTCAGCAAAAAATGTTCAGTGAGTCCACAGCAATGGCTCTTAACTGTCACTGACTTATGAGCACCAACACAGAACAAGTAATGTGTTAATAATGTTGTAGCACAGGAGGGTTTGGCCAACATGAAGAACAAAGGGCAGTGTTGAAACCTCTTCATGGCAATGCTTTTGCTGGAAAACTATGGGGGTCAGCCACTGAACTTTCTGACTTTAGACAGTTCTGCTTTTCACTGCTCTGGCTTCTGTTGTAAACTTCTCCCACCAGTTACCTTTTATGGCTCAACTTAGTTCCAAGTTTCTATTTACAGGACATGATTTTAGATGCTGTTTTGACTTCTCTTTACAAGATGACCGTTTCTTTTTCTCTTTTAGCACTGTACTTGTGAGAAATGGGGAGTTAGCTAATTGCAACCCTTATGTAATCAAAATATAAGTATAGCGCTGCCTGTAAAAGTGAATTAGAAACACACACTGCCCCCAGCTTTTCCAACTTAGCATAAGATTATGTTTACAGACATTAGGGCAGATGATAAAATTTGTTATTTGCAACATGGAATCAAAGAGACAATACTGTTTATTTGATTTTTCCTGTTTATTTTTGAAGTATTTCGAGTAAATAGAGACTTTAAGATCTGAACATTTAAAAGCTAACAATTCTGTTGGGATAGCAATTAAACCACCCTGTAGGTGATGCAGTGACTTCTGTAGTCTGTCAGTCTGGGTGGTTCTGTTGATTATTTTTGTTTCTTATTTGTTTTATTTGTTAAACTTTGTTATGCCAACAAGCTGCATTTGACTTATCATAGATTTGAATCTTACACTTTTTGTAATGGCCTTCTTAGTAATATACCTGTGAGAACCTTTGTAGATGTTCAGTCAGTTATGGTTTACTATTCTGTCTGCTTTATACAGTCTTTATACCTGTTTCCTGGACCTCCAGTAGCAGCTTCTCTTTCCCTACCTCTGTGTGGTCAATTCTATTTATTTTCCTCTCTGGGATTGGAATGATAATTTTGTCTTTAGTTTCTTGGGCCAGAGAATGTAATCATAATGCCAAATGGGGACATGTCTACACCAAAATTTTCTTATTTGCTTCCAGCTTCCTCCTTTTTTTATCCCATGCCTTTTTTTTTTTTTTTAGATTTTTTTATTATTATTATTTTTGTATTTTTAACCAAAAGCATAGCAGAAGTAGTAAGAAAACAAATTATGTAAAAGCAGTCATGGCAACTATTACTTCCCTGGCTATGTGGATGTAGTGCTGTGGGCAGAAAGAACCACTTCATGAAAGCTCTACCCTGCAGAGTGCCCACTGGAGAAGCTGTTCAGATGAACATGAGGAAATGTGAGGTGTGATAATGACACATAAGTGTAACTCTTTGAGTTCCTAAATGTATTTTATCTCTTTTCCCCCAGATTCATCCTTTTTGCACTTCCATGAATCCAATTGTGACATAGGAGGATCTTCATCTTGTGAATCTGCGCTTTCTCTCAACACAGAAAAGATTCTGGTATGCTATCAAGAGTATAATGTGCAAACCAATTTTTAATAGATTGTTGAAGATTGCTTTAGCTGCATAACCAGTTAGAATGAAGTTCAGGCAAATAACTACAAATGGAATTTATTAATCAGTAGGCATAGGTCACTAAAAGGCTGCTCGTGAAAGTAATACTGCATCATGAGCCTGTAGGGCTAATTGAAGCTGATGTTTCCACTGAAGGCAAACCTTCACCTGGATTAGTCTGCTAATTAATATTTTATTTTTAGGGCTGCTGAAAAAGGGAAAGGTGTTAATTTTTTATCCAAATTAAACCTGAGGAGGCTTACCACAAAATGGGTGTGTAGGATTGATAACTTACAATCGCTACAGAAATAATGTGCACACATAATAGAGTTAGAGGCTTCAGACCGTGTTTCACTAAATGTGGTAACAGCATCCTGTGTGGAGAATATTCTAACAAAAGGAGAGTGTCTCTTGGTAGAGACATTTTATGAGGATTATTTTGGAATTTGATTTTTCTTGCAACACTACTGTTAACCTGTTGATCTTGAACAAATATAATCTTCAGTCTACGTAAGAACACAGGTTTGATGTTACTTCTTTAGTCCAATAGAGTCACAGACATTGAAAATCTTCACATAATTTCCATGTGAATATACAAAGAAGCCTTGGCCAATTTGTAGATATTACTGGCTATGGGGAGCATGAAAATAGTGTTGAAATTTGAAGCAACTTCTACGAAGGTGGCATTTGGAAATAAAACCACTCAATTGTAATATCTACCAAGTCAGTTATTTAACTTGAATATTCTCCTTCATCAGATATTGATCAGATTTCTGTGTAAAGATACCAGTAATTCTTCCTAAAACAGTGAAATGTAAATCAGTTTGTAAGAAATTTCCTGTTTCAAAAAGGTTTTGAAGAGAGCAACAATTCAACCTATTGGGAGTTGGTGCTGTGAAAAGATTCTTCTCATTTCTGGAAGGCAGAATGACTCCCAATGTTTGCATGTAGAACTGCAGAATGGGTAACCTATAACTATTCAGAATTTGTTGAAGTATGAATCCCCTTTCTCTGCCACTCCAAGAGCCAAATAGCGTTCTTTATTCTATGATAACAAAACAGATGAGGGCAGGGAAAACTGTGATGTTTCTCATGCTAAGTGTCACATGCAGCTCTGCAATTCATAGAATATTAATGTAATGCCAGATTCCTTTTGTTGTAGCTTATTTTTCAATACCCAGTGTGGAATTTTGCTTTATCTTATCTTTTGTCTTCAGACCAAGACGTATTGGCTTTTTTTGTTAGTCCACCAAGATAGAGGTTGTACTTTAGTAAAAGTCAATTTTTTTAACATTAAGACAATTATAGAAGAATAATATTTTACAGAGTTAGATATTGAAGATCACTTTCTGAAGTAGTTTTCTGGAAATTACCTGAAGGCTGCTGATAACATGAAAAGGTTGTTTCTGGAGGTGTGTGATTTGTAAATATTTATGGTCTACAATGTAGATGTAGTTTAATAATTGGTATAGCTGCTGAACCGTGGTCATTCTTGTGATGGTTTTAGTGACTTTTTTTCCTATGAGGAAAAGAACTTTTCCATTCTGATACTGTAGGTACAGCAGCAGGTGGAATAGCAATTCTCAGAATGTTATAGTGTAGTCATACGTGATCTCTAATTGCAGTAAAAACAAAGTTCATAAAATCCAATTTGCTAATCATTCATACCCTCCAAAATACTGAAGTTTTTAGACCAGACCAAACTTTCATCTCATTCCTGAGATTATTAGATGAACAGGGCAGAAACTGTGCAAAGGGATTTGCCAGTTACTTTTGTGTTTTGTAGATCATTTGAATGTCTGTGTCATAGACACAAGTGGTAAGGCTACTTTTGAACAAGCAAAAAAGAGTGGACGAGATAATGACTAAGTGCAGTCTTTTCAGTAGAGGAAATGAGTTAAATATGTTCTCTGAAGTTTAAGGTGTTTAACTGTCTTCTCTGAAGTTAAAGATGAAGTTAAAGTGCTGCTTAGTGGAAGCAAAAGAAGAGAACCGAGCAGTGAGAGAAGTTATTTTTTTTCCTTTCTTGCTTACTAAAACAGTTTGGAATGCCTATCAATTAAATGAGCATTTTGTTCTCTTCTAACATAAGTTGCTCTTGTAGGCTTACAGCTGTCCATGGAAAATACTTGTGAAAATGAATAGAGCATTTTCTGTACTTCTGAGGGGTTGTCTTTGGCAGTATTAGTTTCTGCAGGAGTATTATTTGGGGAACAGCCATCTTGGATGAGACTACAGTTGACTGAACAAAGTCTATGACTGATAGAAGGTCATTATTGAAAGGGCAGCCTTTTTTAATCTAGTATGGCACAATTAAGTTAAACTTGTCTTTATTGCTGGAGCGATATTCTTCCCACTGTTTCATTTCAGTATTTTATTCTTCTGTAGTATCCTTCCCTATGAGGAGATAAGGAATAATTAATGGGGTAAAGAGTATAAATTTTCATCTGTAACAGTATGTGTCTTAGACTTCCAAAACTTCGTGTTAAGAAGATGTAATGAAAAAACATGGGCCACTGGTAAAACGCTGGCAATGGCCTTTCATTGGAAAGGTTTGGTTAGTCTTATGTTAGAGAGGAAAACAGCAGCACCTGAGTGAAGAGCGGTTTTTCTCCCTGTGTAAGGCTAGGGGTAAATTTGTTTTCAGTTACTTTGGGCAATCACATTAGTCTCAACTTTCTGATATAAGGTATTCTCTGAAGGATTTAAGACACAGGGTTTCCTATTAAATTCTGTACTGTTATCTGCTAAACACTTAAAACCCATGTTGTTTTACAGAGTCAAGCGAAGTTGCTTGCAGAGCAGAAACGATTTCCATTTGCTACTGATAATGACAACACAAATGAGGAATTGGGTAAGATGCCTTACATAAGGTTTATGCAGGTGAATTATGTACTAATTATCAGCACTGAATGTTTTCAAACTAAACTGATGATTCCTCAGTGATTCATTAATTATTAAGTGATCTTAATAAGCCTGAAAATACAGTGAGTTTTCTCTGGTCATATAAAGCAAATATGTATATCTCCTCCTAAAAATCTTTTCTGCTTTGTTCTTTAGAATTCTTCACTATCTCTACTTAAGTAAGTGTTCAAAAAGCATTTTGATTTAATCCTCTTAAACAGTCTCAGCTATTTCCTGCTTCCTTTTCTCTGCAATTATTGATGATTAAAACTATTCAAACATCCAGAAATTTTTACCAATGGAATATGCTTTCTATCAAGCATAGATTTAGTATTTGTCTTTCCCTTTCCACACACTCTTCCTGTCAATGCTTATAGGCTTTCTGAATTATGTCCTTACGCAAGCTGCTGGCTGATGTTTTTTCAAAGCACGTTCAGCACAGTAAATGAAGGCATTTCAAATAGAACAGCAGGAAATACTTTTCTTAAAGGACTTGAGGAAGGACTTATTTGCACTGCTTCTCCTAACTGATGTACTCTATAGGAAGCAGAGGTATGAGGCAGTAAAGAGATTGTTGAGAGTGTATGCCAAAGAAAGCAGCAGACTGTCTTACGTGTAAGAGCAAAGGGAGACTTTACTCATAAGTTGTCTAATGAAATTAAAGCAATTTAGTAGTTTTTTGTTGACATAATTCCTGCCTTCACAGTAAAATTTGGGGGCTTAATCTTTTTTGATATTCCTAGCATATGTAACTATGTTCATAGAATCCTGCAGGGAATACTAAACTTAAGTCCAGCAGGAAATATTTTATACTTTTAGTATGTGCTCTGTAGACTTGGAAGATTTTGCCAGAAGATCCCTGTCTTCATGTTTGGCATGTAGGCTGACACCTACCTACCCAGTTGATTTCAAGTATGTCATAATATAAGGAACCTGAATCTTTCTTGTTTGTGCGTGATACTTACAACTGTTCTGAGAGAAAGTAGCGTGAAATGTATAGGGCATCCTGAAGCAAAGTTGACACCTAAGTACTAAGGCTAATGGACCACTGTTAGCCCTAGATTTTTTCATAGTAGGGTACTTGTATTTTTGTAGTATTTAATTAAAGATGAAAGATTAATCAAAGAATTAAAATCTAAGAAGCTGATACTGTATCAGCTACTAGCTGCCCATCACTTGCCATAGTTCTACAGACATAGTCTATGACCTCCTCTGTTTAACCGAGAGTCCTGGATAAACAAAATAAATGCTTTATCAGCAAGACAATGAGTCTTCATTATGTTGCTTCCTCCACTTTTTTCCTTAATACTGGCATGGTTGAGTTAGTTTTATTTTACATGCCAACTGTTCTGTGTTCTGGGATTGGAACTGTAAAGATGATACTAAGAACTGTGTAGTCTTGGAGAAGAATGAAATGAGGAAAATTCAAGAGCTCTTCAACCTGTCTTATTCTGCCAATTTTCTTCCCTTTTTTGACAATGCTGTGTCTCTGTACCAAGTGAAGCTTTTTATGTCTTGAGGAAAAAGCTTATATTGCACACAATTACTTCCTTCTGCATAATAGAAATGCTCCAAGAGTAAATCAAACTCTAGATTAAATAAATTTCTTACCTGTCTTTCTTTTAACTTTGTTCCTCCTGTAATGAGCAGTGCTTAGTGACACTGCCAAAACAATGTGGCTCTGCCTGAATGAAAGATAAGTGTCTGTGTCCTATTAAAAATATCTTTGTTCCCACTGGCTTATTTATCTCTTCTCGTGTTTGAGTAAGTAATTAAGCCAATAGGTGTCTCTTCTGCCTTGTCTGTATGACTGCTAAAACTCGTTAGGAGTATGGGAAAGGTGAATTCCAGCTCTTAGTTCCACTGTCAGCTGCTCATGTGAACTGCCTGGGGAAATGTAGCACTTTAACAGCTCTAGTTCGCAAGATACTTGTTTTTTTGTGGGCAGTGTAGACAGATCTTAGTCCAGAGTTAAGAACTGTGAGAGATTAAAACATGCAACATGAAACAATCTAGAGATACTCAGCTGTCAGAACTGAACTTCAGTCATGAAAGCATAACCACAGCTTTCCAGTTTTGTGACTTGACTGTGTTTTTATGTCTTGTGGCGATTATGGAAATATGTGTCTAAAACAGTGGTCTGTTTCTTTTTTCAAACACTTGGCATCTATTCCAAAGCAGGGGGATATGCATAAACTTTAAAGCTTTTCAGAATTTTAATATGGGTAAAGATTCTGTGCTTTATGTATTAAAATGTATTTCAAAAAGTATAATCAGATGGGTTTTGCTGCTTTATTGACATTTATGATGTTTTGTTAGCAATTGCTTACGTGTTGATTGGCAACGGCTTGTATGATGAAGCCATACAACACTTTTCAACAATGCTGCAGGTAAGTTTTCTGTTTGGACCCCTAAAAAATCACTTTATGAAGTTATCCATTACAACATATGGCTTTACTGAATAATTCAGTTATGGATTTTAAAATGAGAGCAATTATTCTGTAATTTTTTTCTTTTTTTTTTCCTATCCAATCAGAATACTCCTTAAAATCAAGTGATTCAGTGTCTTGGTTGTTTGCTGAGTATTTTTCTTATCTGTAGGAATAATCATTTTTTTGGCACTGACAAAAAGAAAAAGCATCTTCAAAAACCTGACTTGGGCAAAACTGAAGTGCATTTAATTAGCCTCTTAATGTGTAGGCTGAGATATTTTAATGTGGTGACAGCATGTTGCCAATAACATCAGAAAAAAACGGACAGATCACTTAGGATAGTGGCAAGTGGCACATTGCTTTCATGATGATAAATGATTTTGTATGCTGTGTTTATCCTTCTTCAGTGGTAAGTATTTGATGAGTTTAATATGTAAGTAAAATGTAACAAATACTTCAACATACTTTGTTTGTCTGACCGAAGTAAAGAATCTCTTCTGAGAAGCAGAAGGTGACCACTCTTCAAACAAAAACAACCTAAAGAGTTTAAAGCTTCAACTAAAGCTGTTTTCAAAATACTGTATTTTTATAGCTAAGAAGCTGAGACTGCCAGGAGCGTGGACCTGCTTTTTGATCTAAACTGCTTGTAATACACAAATACAAGCTGAAAGTAATACTGCAAATACTAACATGTTTGGGGGTTTTGTTTGTTTTTAACTCAAGTGTTATATGGCTTGTACTTCAGTTGAGTTAAAACATGGTAATTTAATTATTCCAAAGAATTTATCAGAGGAGCAGAATGTTTTTCTTGTTTTGTTTGATTTGGTGTTTAGCCATCTCTGATTTTTTTGTTTTAATGTGAGGATTTATTTTTATTTTTCTTTTTACCCTAATGAGAACTCCTGCTTCAAAAACTACTGGACTTATAAAGAGGAGGCATTATACTAAGAAGGAAAGAAACATTATATTAAGAAGGAAATGCAGTATAAGTGAAGATAAACAAGATACAGTGATTAGAAAGATGTGAGAAATGTGTATATAATAGAATACCTCTGCAGTGCGCACATCTCAGTTGAAATTAATAAAATGCTTATTCTATGCCTGAAAGGCTGTAAAGTGGTTATAATTGTTCACTCTGTCTTCCATAAGGCATATGAAGTGAATATCAAAACATTTAACAGAACAAAACAGCCTTGCTTAGCCACTGTGATAAAAGTAAGGAAGTTACCTGAAGTTGACATTGGCAAGTGTACACTCGGAATCAGCTCAAGTATGGCAAGGTGCTGGCATTGGTGTGCCACATATATGTTGTTTTGTCAATGAAATAATCTGCTTCTTGGCAGTTATCCCACTTAAATGAGACCAGGCCTATGCTACATAGACTTATAGGACAGCTGTGTTGGTTGCAGGTGTGAAGATGGTGTGATTCCTCACTGTTTTTCAGGGAAACTGACTGCACTGCCATCGTTGTGCCAAGAAAAACAGTTTTGCTGTTGTAGTTCTTCAAATTTGAATGGAAAACCACATTTAGAGTAAATAACATTGCAGAAGAAGTAGCTTCACTATGTAAGATGCGTCCCCCTAAGTGCCCCAGCTAGAAAGACACAGACTTAAATCTAACCCAAGGAAGGTTTGTTTAAAATTTGCAAAACTATTTTGGCAGGATTACCTGCCTGAATACAAATTTTATCAGGATGTCACAATTTCTTGCTTTCCAATTTTAAATCACAAATTTAAATTAAAAACAAAACAAGATCTGAATGGCTGAATTGTATGCTTATTATCACTTCAGTGATGTTAGAAGTCAGATAATTATCAATAAAGTTTCAAATAATGAAGGTTGGACAACAGACTATACTAATGTGCACATAGCTTCTTATAGGTAGTCACTGGCACTATAACTGCTCTCTGTTTAGCTTATTTTCCAGACAAATACTACAGAACAATTCCAGTAAATTGAATTGCAAGTTGCAAGCATATTAAAGTATGGACCATGATATAGTCAGTTTCTTTGCCTGACAGCTGTGATTATTCATTGCTTGCTACTTAAGATCAGCAGGAAATAAATACATATCAAAGAAAAATACCTTTTAAAAAAACCAAAGAGCCAGTCCAAACCCCAAACAAACACAAACCTCAACTGATTATTGTGCTCATGTTTAATCTTAACAGGAAGAACCAGAGCTGGTTAGTGCAATTTACGGAAGAGGGATAGCGTACGGAAAAAAAGGGCTGCATGTGAGTAGATAATTATTTAAGTTAATATCTTACTGAATTATTTGAATCCAAACTATAAGAAGGCCTGTAGCAGGAGGATCCAGTCTTGGTAGGTACATCCCAAAGTCTCTGTGCTGTCCCTACTATAATGATGTGTCCATCCCTTGGTAGGTGCTCCACAGGGGGAATCTAGTGTATCATACTGCTCAATCCATGGGCACATTTGCTTTGTTTGACTATGGAAATGAAGCAGGGGTGCTAAAGGAGAACATACAATTGTGAGTAGTGGATAATAAAACTAGGAGTCACAGCCACTTGAGAGAGTTTTCTAATGAGACTGTTTTATCATCAGTTTGGAATTATTTTTTTTTTTTCCAATTAAGTAACTACTTCCAACCTACCATTTACTGAGGACAGTGTAAAAATTTAGCTGGGCAAGATGCTGGTGACATCAACCCGTTTGCCAGTAGTACTTGGTATAAGTTACAGACAGCACTGATGAGTGCTCATTAGGCACTCACTAGTGGATGAGAGTGTGTTGGAGTTCACGTGAGAACCTGAGCCAGCTTTGCTGCCAGGAATGGTACCTATGGAGCTGTAAACCTAATGTGTGTTTACAGAGTTTTATGAATAAATTTAGAGGTACAGCACAAAGATGATGTGTACAAGCAAAGTTTATTTTTCTTGTTTATAGCAGGTAGGTGTTTTTTTGTGGTTTTTTTTCCAGCTATTTGTAGAATACCACATCTTAATGTGATTAGCAAAGGTGGGAAGGGTTTTTAATGTAAACTGATAATTTTCAGAAACTTGGGCAATCTATTTGTCGTTGTCGTCCTTCAGTCTTCAGAAGTATATTACTTTAAATATGCACAGTTGTTTACCTTGTTTATTTTTCTTCATTTCAGGATATGAAAAATGTTGAACTTGCTCTGTTTGAGCTCAGTAGGGTGATTAGTCTAGAACCAGATCATCCTGAAGTATATGAACAGCGAGCAGAAGTGAGTATTTTTTGGCTTCAGTTTTTTTGAGAAGTTGCAATTATACAGTATTTTCAATTATTTCTTCACTGATTTAATGACTAAAGCTCTTATCTGTGTTTTTTTGTGACCATTCCTCCTTTAAAAATATGCATATTTGCTCTCACACAATGTAATTTGTGGAATGTTTATTTTGAAAATGAAACATACACCATGTGGGGTTACTATAACCAATAGAATAGCATATATTGTATGTCGTGTTTAGTTTTTGTCATACAATACAGCAAGATCATGTGGGTTTTGGTGTTTGGTTGTTTGGAGTGGTTTTAATATTATGAATCAGAATATCACTTGAACCTTACCTGTTTGCACTTAGTATCTCCTTAGTAAATTTGTTGTTAGGATGAGCTGGGTAAAGTGCCAAACTTGTTAAGAATGAGTTTTTAATGAAACAGTTTGTGTTCATATTTGTGCATAAAAGTTAAATATAATTCAGATACACAGATATTTTTAATTTTGAAAATTCAGTTTTGTCAATTACAGACTATAAATTTCAAGAAGCAGCTTTGTAGACAAATCAAAAGCATAAACATTTATTTAATAATATTCTGTGATTATAATTATTATTAATTACCATAATTGTTATTAATGATATTAAATATTATTATATGACATGGCATACTATGTAATGTTAATTGCCATAATATGGAATTGCAGTTCACAAGTTTCATGGGTTTAATGATTTGATAATACATTTGTTGATAACCTTGATCTAAAAATGCAAAAAGCATTCAAATAATTGGAAAAGAGACCATTTTCCTTTGGGGGGGAGTATTTTTAAAAAATAAAAATGTTTGTGAGTACTCTAATTCCACTTTCAGTTGAATGTGTTGAAATAACTTGAAATAGTGTTTTGCTTTGGCTGATTTGTTTTTATTTGGAATACTAGGTTTCTGCAGATGTTATTGGTGATATTTAAGTACACTGAATGCAATTTTCTCAAAAAAAGTCATATTTTTCTCTTTTATTTAACAGCAATAAGTACTGAAATTTATAGTAGAACTTCTCAGCAAATATGCTTACTCTGTTTCAGCTGAATCTGGAAAAGAATAATCTTCATATTTCTAACCCAAATCTATTCAGCTTGTTTGCTGTAAACTGTTTTTGTTTTATACTCTTAGATATTGTCCCCGCTAGGACGAATCAGTGAAGCATTGTCTGATCTCACCAAAGCTATTCAGCTGAAACCATCAGCACGGCTCTACAGACACAGAGGTACCCTTTACTTCATATCTGAGGTTAGTAGGTTTCGGGTGTTTTGTTTGGTTTTAATTTTATGGATGTTGATGAGTATTTTGTTATTGTTGTTTATCCCAGTTGTCACTTTTGTTCAAGAGCTTCTTTCCTATTTAAAACAAAATAATAACAAACCCCTTGAGTTCCCTGTTGACTTTGACAGTTCAGAGGTACTTCAAGTATTTAATCTGCATATCTATTTAATACAGGGAATCAGAGGACAAGTACCTTGTATGCATATCTCAGATTGTTTTGTGTGTTTGAGGGGTAGGATATGAATAAAGGATTTGACTAGATTTATAATCTGCAGCTATGTTTAAGAAGTATACAGTCTAAAAGGAAAACAGTTATTCCCAAGGCAGTGACTGCCCTATACACTTAAAAAACCCAAAGAAACTCACACCACACAACAAATAAACCAACCCTACAAAAAGCTAGCATCCCATTTTGCTATGTAATCTATGTGTGGCATTTTTACACTTGAATCTAAAACAAGTAACTTTATTTTCAAAGATTGTGTGAATACTAAATAGCAGATTTCCCACTTTATTCCTCTGATTTCACTCTACTTCCAGCTATTCTTCCCCTTATTTTATTACATTTTATATAGCATTTGCTGTAAAAGCTGAAAGTGTATTGCGCATTCCTTGTTCTTTGATATTCTGACTAGCAGTTGACAATCATTGCTGCTTAGCTCTGAGACTAACTTCATATGTTAAACAAAATTGTGTAGTTTACTTTTATGAAAACAAAAGTATTTATTCCTCTTTATTTGTATGGAGTTTTGTCTGTCATCTAAAATCTGTTTTACCACAGGATTATGCAACAGCCCATGAAGATTTTCAGCACTCACTGGAACTGAACAAGCATCAGCCTATAGCTATGCTTTATAAAGGATTAACCTTTTTTCACCGAGGACTTCTGAAGGTAAAGCTATGTTAAATAATTATTTTTGTAGAACAATACCATCTATTTGAAGTTACTTCTGTAAAACAGTAGAAGCATCATAGGTGTTGATATACATATTTTCTCACATAAGGAAGACTTTTTAAGGCAAAAGAGTTCAAGCAAAATGCAAATGTGTAATACTTCATGGCATGGCATGTAAATACTGCTGGTCTTGCTGGACCCTGGAAAATCAGTGATAGCCGACGTATTTATGGAGTGATTTGGAAAGTGTTTGTATTTGGCACCTCTGCCTATACCTGTATGGTTATATTCAAAATTTCTTTCCATGAAATAGACTCCCTTAGTTTTGTGGAGGGGAAGGGGATGAAGAGGAAAGTAATTTTAAATTCTTCTTCAGATGAGCTAAAAAGTAATCAAGGAAACTGCTGATAGAGAGCCCTGCTTCTGTGCATGTGTATTTCAGTTATATGTAGATTCTGAAATGCTCATATCTAAATTGAGGGAGCAGAGTTGCTCCCTCAGATTTTAAAATCGACAGGGAAGTTCTTCCCGTGCTTTCTTTAATGTTTCACCATTTCCTGACTCAAAACTTCTCTGTGTTTTAGGTGTAGTAATATTGTACCTGTTTCTTGCTTGTGAAGTCTTTAGAGATACTGCTGCACTTTTCCCGAGTGGAGAGTAATTAGACATGTTTCTATAGTGGAAGCTTTTTTGTTATGGTTCGGTTTTGGGGTTGTTTTCTTGTTTAATCTCTGCTAACAGTTTGGGATTCATTAAGAGTTGTATGAAGAAATTCTGAAAGAACCTGGAGACAGTCCAGGACTCCTGAATTTTCAGTCCAGTGTCTTTCATGGGCAATCACTGCACATTTTGGGGTTGTGTTTTTTTGTTTTTTTGGGGGTTTTTTTGTGATTGGTTTGTTGGTTTTGTTTGTTTATTTGTTTGGTTTTGGGTTTTTTTTGTGGGTTTTTTTTGTTTTGGTGGTTTTTTGGGATTTTTTTTTAAGCAAATAGGCTACTTTTCTATTTTCTTAACACCCAAGCTGGTATTTTTTCCCATATTGTCAGTGTCTGCTGTGAGAACTTCAGGCTGTCATTCAATTTGCTGTTTGTATCTTACTGCAGCCAAATGAGATACTTGCAAATAATAGTCTGATTTAATTTCTGATATTTGGTGTAGGCAGCAGAGAGCCCAGAAGGTGGTGGTAGAAATATAACTGAAAAGGATAAATAATGTCTCAGTTTGCAAAATAAAAGTAATATTTTCTTCTTTCTGATATGGAGATAAACACATTTCTGCACCACCACCTCCTTTCCTCCAATTTCTTTTCTCGGAGGAAGTGTCTTCCATCTTTAATGTTCAAGTTCTGAGACTGTGACCTAGTGGATTTTCATTCCCAGGTATACCTTAGCTTCCAGTCAGGTTCAGACTGCCTCTTAAAGGAAGGCTATACATGTCCTCTGCTAGGTTTTACTAGGTTTGCTCAAAACCAAGATTTAGGGTGAGGTGGCAGAGTCTTCATTTTGAGTGAAAAGAGATTGCTGCTTTTGGTCATTGCTTTTGGGAATAATCTTGGTTTTAAAACTTATCTAGAGGACATGAGCCTATCAGTAATGGTAGGTAATTAACTTATATTTGTTACAGTTTGTTCAGTAGATAATTTTTGTGCATATTGTAGTACTCAGAATATATTTGATAGTTTTTCTGAATCAGAATCTCTAAATTGACTGAAGGTGCTTTTGATTTTTTTCCTTACAGCAGTTAATTTCTTGCACTATATACTTCAAATACTTTTCAGTCATTCCTTCATGATACAAAGCAGTTGATTATTACATCCTTAATTCTAAGTCTTTATACTGCATTTGCTGATTTATACAGCCAGTCCAGTTTAAAAACCTGAGTTCTTAATCAAATCCTTTGAAGAAGATTTGTTTGAATGTATGCATATAATTATTTTTAGCTATTTTATTTTTATTACATTTTATTTACAACAGCAGGACATGCTATTGTGTGAAGATGATCACTTACTGATAATCTCTAATTCTTTAACAGAGTGTTTCCAAACTGTGCAGTTAAGTCAGAATGCAATAAATGCAATGAAAGGCAGAGTACAGATTTGAAAGGAGTCTTTTGGGCTGAAAAAACTAAGAAGTGTGTTGTGAATGAAGAAGAAAGACTATGAGGAGAGACTGCTTTGCTTTAGGGCACAGACTGAGCTTTGAAAACAAACCCTGGAGGGGTTTAATCTCTGTATTCTATTAAAATGCAAAAAGAATCGCTTATTCCCATAGCATATTAGACAAAGGAATTCCAGCTAAACCTGTTGTTACTATAAAGAATGTTGCAGTATTTCATTTGTTATATGATGATTATTACTCTATAGGTTTTGTAATAAATTCATGCTTTGTTTGTTCCTTCCAAGGGTTTTGATGAATAACTTTAAATCCGTGGCTAGTAACTACCGAGGATGCTAAAACTAAATAAATGCAGTAAGTGACAAATTTTTTTGTTGGTGTCTTTCTGTAGGAAGCCATTGAATCATTCAAAGAAGCTCTGAAGCAGAAAGCAGACTTCATAGATGCATATAAAAGTCTGGGACAAGCCTATAGGTAATTGCATTCAGAAATAGTTTTAAAGTCAGTTTTCAATCTGATTGTGTTCTTTAAAATGCACTCTAAGTTTTACATGTTTATTACAAAACTGTGCAGAATCGTATGTGTACTTGATAGTTCCTAAAGTCAATATGGCTATGTAAGGATATGTTCAATATAAATAATTTCTAGGTTTGCTTTGTATTTTTAATTCAGTCTCCAGTCTTCCAGACTCAAACACTAGGTAAGTAGCAGTTTTAAGTAAGATGTGTTTTAGGTATGCTGAATTATTTTTAAATGATGGGAATGTTTAATACAAAGTGTTAGTTCCCATCTGAGATTGTGCTGCTTAAATTTATGAAAAACTCATTGCATAGTGCATATTGTTTGTAGACTGCTAGATCCTATATCAATTAATTTCTCACCAAAGACATTTACAGTTCTGAGAATTTAGCTACTTTCCTCTATGGGTTATTTTTTATATAGACATGTAGGTTCTTAGCTATTGATCAGATAAAAATAAAGTCAATCCCTATTTAGTAGGGTAACTAGTCAATTTTTTCTTCTTTTGCATAAATATAAATAATTTATAGTTGAATAAAATGTATTACTTTAAAGGAGGTCTGCAGATAACCACTAGGGAGAAAAGTACATATAGTTTTTATGTAGGGACAAGAACATAACATAGTCAGCAACTGCATATCTCTGCCCTTTGTAGTTTTTTCCCCAACCTGCTGTGTCTTGTCAGCTTTTTAATCCTTGTTTTACATTTTTAGCTTTGGAAAGCCCTGAACTATGTCATAGATGCTGCTACAATATAAATGGTTTTCATATAGCAAGGGTTAAGTTAAATAGGGTTGGTGTGCAAGCATTGCATGATGATGTGCTCTTTTTCTTCAGGCCTTATGTTTCTTCAGCATATTCACTGAAGGCAGTGTCAATTATTTTTTTTTAATTTATTTTTCTTGCTTTGTGGACTTGTGCCTTACTTACAGTATCTAAATCCTGAACTCAATGTATAGTAACTAATTTCTTCATGAGTTTTTCTGAAATACTTGTTATTGTGGCATGTAAGTATTTTCAAGGTGTTAAATAATAATAATTTAGCCTGGAAGATGGGCAGTTGCCATATGTTTCCAATAAATGCATACATGCTTTAATTTTTTTGGTTTATGTTTGGATGTGGGACTGCCTCTCTAGCTGGTCAGTTGTTCTACCCTGTGCTCAAGAAACCTTAATCTGAAGAAGCTTTATTTTGAAGGAGACTAAAAAAAACAAGCCTTAAAATGTCTAATTTTGCATTGTGTTGTTGTTGTACAGAGCAAAAGTCACATATCCAGAGCATTCCTAATAAGCTTAAATGTGTGGCTTTTATTCCCTCTCACTGTCCTCTGCCTCCAGAAGTTTGCTGATCCTCAGGAAGTAATAGGGGAAGGAATGTAAAGAAATCCACCTCTATTTTTTTTAAGTACTTTATTTGCAAAGCACAATTACTGTTGACTCTTCTAAATGCTCAGCAGTTAGAGGAGGCTAGAAGATGAATTAAATATTGTTTAATAACTGAGGATACTGTAACTAGTGACGAGCTATAAGTCTGAATTACTTTCCCATGAACACTCAGGTCTTAAAACAAGCAGAAATAATAATCCCATTTCTCCAGGGCACTGTTAACTTCAGCTGTCAAATTATTCCTTCCTTCTAAAATCTCATATTTTAAGTTCTTGCTTGCTTGCTTTCTTCTGCATCAAATAAGTTTCAAATACAATGCTTAAAAATACCTCTTAAAGAATTCTTTTTATAGTGGAGGTCGACAATTCTTAGTCTGGTTTATTCTTCTGTACAACATGAGTTACAGCAGTTTACTTATTAATTCCTGTTTCAAATCTAGTGACTTCAGTGTTTGTGCATTTATTTGAAACTAAAGAGCTGTGGTTAATTGCTATTTTGTCTAAAAATCCTTTTTGGCAAATGTATTTATAACTAGTAAATCTTGTTTGTTTTTTCTAGCATTGCTCTTTTTTGGATTTATTTAATTTGATGTGGAAAGGATTTCATGATCTTAAACTTAAAAACCAATGTACTGGATTAAAAAAAAGGAAGAAAAATTGTGTACTATTTCTATTTTATTTTTTTTTTCCTTGTAATTTCTCTGTGGCTATTTTTACTGAAAGCAGTCTTGCGCATGGAGTAGTTTCAGTCAATACATTTTTAGTTAGTTTCAGCTTTCAAATGCCATATGCTTTCTTCTTATTCAGCATTGAAATAGTTAGTATATTTTTAAAAATATGTTTATATTTATAAGTTCAAAAGACCTGTCACAAATAATGTTTTCCAAGAACTTCTACTTCTGTGGAAGTTTTGTTTCTTTTAGTTTCTGAAGAAATACCATTGGTGTGTGTTTTTATGTTTTGTCTGCTGAGGAGATTTGTGGTCTTGGGTTGTATTTCGGAGTACGCATTTCTGGGATTGAAAAACTGTGCAGCTGTTCTGTTATTACCACTGAAGAACAGTTGCAGAATTACTGCTTTTGTTAAAGACATTTTCCATTACAACTGTGTTCCTCTTTAATGATACCCTCTTTGGACGCATGAAACCAACTTTTAACAAGTAATTTCATTATCACTGTTGCCTTCTATATTCTTCACTTTCCACTTTATGGCATTGCCTAGAGAACTTGGCAACTTTGATGCTGCTACAGAGAGCTTCCAGAAGGCTTTGCTCTTAAACCAAAATCACGTTCAGACGTTGCAGCTCAAAGGAATGATGCTTTATCATCATGGTAGCTTAAATGAAGCGCTAAAGAACTTTAAGGTAAGCAGCCCTAAGTAAATACAAAATTAAAATGCTTTAACAAGGACTAGTATTCAACAAGTGCAATAAAATGGATAATTGGTAAAGTTTTTCATTCTGAATGCAGGGGGGTTGGAACTAGATGATCTTTAAGGTCTCTTCCAACCCGTAACCGTTCTAGGATTTTATTAGCATTTGAACTAAAATTAATTATTTTTGTGAAGTCTGTCTTAAAAAATTTACAAAAACTTTTAGTTTTTAATTAAGAATGGAATTTTCCTAAAACTAAGATACTTCCTCTGTTTTATGAATTTTTACAACCAAGCTGTTTGAATTGCTTTATCTGTGTTTTCTTGTTTGTTTGGGTTTGTTGTGTTTTGTGGTTTATTGAGTTTGTTTGTGTTAAACTGGTAATTGTGGTTTTGCTAATATTTTAGTTGAAATCTAAAGCTCTTTTTTTATATCTGATGGAAGGAGTGTGGTCTTTGTAATTTTAAGCTTAAAGTAAGCATACAGAGTTCCAGTACTTATCTATTTTTTCTATTTTCTTTGTTTTGAAAAACTCAGAATATGTTGTGATTCATTGAGCTTGTAAAAATGGGTATGTTTCCATAGGTAAACAAAATCTGGCCTCTCTTCATTGGCATTAAATAACCGCCTCATTTTGTGGACAGAACAATAAAGACCTGTGTTAATCATATGTCCGTATTATTAAAGCAAGGAACGAAATAAGATGTAGAAACCATTACATCCCTTTCTGGATGAGCGTGTGCTTATCCCAGGGAGAATGCTTTATGTGCATTATTGCATATTCACCTTCTGTAACACAGTTTGTAGATACTGGCGTAATTGAAAAGATATTTCAACTTCTAAGGTGGAGACCCTCTTCTAAAGATTTGTTATTGCTAGAAGAATCAGAGCATTAATTTTTGAATGATAAGTATGAATTTGCTGTGTGTTTAACATAGTTGACTAACACAGTGTAATGCATGAACTAGTGAAGATACGAATGAAAAAAATGGCAGAATATATATGTTGAACCAGCCAAAACTTACTTGTTGCAGTTACTGTCAGGAGTATGTTTATTCAACTAATGTGAAAACTTTTGTAGTTAGAGCAAACATGATCTATTTTCATATCAACTAGAATGTGATCCAAAGCGTAGTTGTACTGGCAGTAATAGATCTCAATAATCAGTAAATGTTTTTATGCAGTCTTCTGACCAAACAGGGTAGTTTATTTGAAGGTATTTGTTCTGTCTTGATTTATAAGTGTTTTGTTCTTTTAATCTCCTAGAGATGTTTACAGCTAGAACCATACAATGAAGTATGCCAGTACATGAAAGGTCTCAGCCATGTTGCAATGGGACAGTTTTATGAAGGCATAAAAGCTCAGACTAAAGTTATGTTGAATGATCCACTACCAGGTCAGAAGGCCAGCCCAGAATATCTGAAAGTGAAATACCTTCGAGGTTAGTTGGAATTGTTTTTCTTTTGTTATTTCAATTTTCTGAAATCCTTCAAGAACTCTTCAAGTGCTTGTAGTTATACCATTTTAAGGAAACCATCATACATTCTCATGAGCATTGTTTAGTATGTCTCTTAAAAAAAAATACATTGGTTCTTGTTTGTTCATGCAATTAAAAGCTAGGACTACAAATGGAAAAGAAATAGACTTATTTCTATCTTGGAAATTAGCTAATAGCAAAATTAAATTATCAAAGAATAATGACTTATTCAAGTCATCTTGGATAGTTGTCAAACATGTAATTTGGTTTTTGTTTTTATGTAAGTATATAAGTAGGCTTATTATGCAAACAGTATTTAATTTTATTTCTTTCCTACAGAGTATTCTAGATACTTGCATGCGCATTTGGATACCCCTCTTTCAGAGTATAATACTGATATAGATCTTCCTGGAAATTTCAAGGACCACTGGGCTAAAAATCTTCCTTTTCTCATAGAAAATTATGAAGAACAGCCAGGGTTACAGCCACATATAAAGTGAGTTTTGTTTTGGGTTTTGTAAAGCCTACTCCAAATGGTTTGTTTGTTTTTTTTTCAGTTTAACTTTTAAAAGTGCTATTCTGAAGTGCATTATAACTGATAAATGTTTAATGCTGTATGAAAGTGTAATTCCACCCAGTGTGTAAATCCTTTTCAAACTCATAGGAATTGGAGCTGGTTTAGCTCATAAACAAAGAAGAATGAAACTTAAGATTATTTTCTTCACTTCTGTCTTCACGTTATCAATAACATCCACAAAATGTTTCATATTCTGTGACCTCACTGAGTAAATATTCTATTTCTTTCTTGTATTTAATGTTAAGGAATTGATAAGTTTGAGATGCTCAGTGTAGCTTTATGTAGCACCTTTATTAGTTTCTTGTTGTGTGTTACAGTTTTATTTTGTTATAGGTGTGTTTTCCTAAATACTTAATAGATTTTTAATGGTAGGTGCATTTCAATGGGAAAAAATATTCTCTGGAGTAACTTAGATAACCAGTATTTTAGAAGGAGTGTGATTTCAGTCAACAGAGGAGCGATTTGTAAGAATAGACTTCAAAAATATGTAACTAAAGGAAAGATAGCAATTTCTCCTGGTGTAGTCTGGTTTCTAGAAATATTTTAATGTATTCACTCTATCCGGGAAAAAAAATTGCTAAGTTAAAAATTTATGGCTTTTGCATATATGGAATAGAATCCACCTTTTTAACACAAGAAGCTTTTACAGAATTACAGAAGTTACAGAATAAGGGCTCTGGTTTCTGTGCATACTCTTTTTTTACTTAGTGTTTAAGTTCCTCGGTGTGAGTGTAACATTGAAGGTTAATGAATTATCTGTGAACTTTATTTAGTATCACTTATTATGAGCAAGTCTGAAGGTGAGATACTGGTTGTGACAGTGGCCTGAGTTCAGACAGATAGTAAAAAGATCTGCTATTGAATTCAGTAAGACCAGAATTTCAGTTGAGGTATTGAACGTAACTGCCATGTGCTGTGTAGATTCAGTGGGGTGGGAAGAGGCATGAGTGTTCTTTATACTGCTTTTAAGTATTTCTCTCACAAATGGTATTGATTATTAGGCAGACAAATCTGTGTTTTACAACTTTCAGGACTTTTGTGCCAAGTTTTGTCTGATGCATGTTTTTTTCTCCTCTGTAAGAGATGTGTTATTTCAGAATTTTGAAAGCTATAAGCCTGATGTGCAAGAACTCATATGTGTAGCTGATCATCTGGGTTCCATGATGCAGTATGAGACACCAGGATTTCTTCCAAATAAAAGAATACATAGAGGTATGCTGAAAAAAAAAAAAACCCAACCCCAAACCAATGTGGTGACAATTTAATGTTATACCTTTGCTGTCTGCAAATTAGTTTTATTCTCTGTTCTTTTCAAATCAGATAAAAAGTTTAAAATGAAAATAATCCTTATGGCAGCAGTTTCTTGTCCTAATTGGTGACTGGAAATCATAATCACCCAGATTCTATTGGTGTTGGCAGTTCTTTTCCTATAAATACATCACTTTCCTGTTTCAGTTTTCCTATCTGTAGCAATTCAAGTATTTGTCTATAATTGGTTTTCTGTTGTTTGTCCCTCTATCCTCCTTCCCCACCCCCAGCAATGGGATTGGCCACTCTAGAAGTAATGCAAGCTGTGCAGCGGACTTGGGCAAACTCAAAAGTTCGGATGAATGGGAAAACCAGACTGATGCAGTGGAGAGATATGTTTGATATTGCTGTGAAATGGAGAAGGTAATGAGGGGGAAAAGAGAGAACAAGCCTTATGTCAGTTATAATACTGGCACATACTTCAGTTAATCAAAGGACTGAAGTCACAGATGAAAAAATGCTTGATACCACTCTAACTAGAAAGCCGCCTGATAAAGGAGAAGGATGATTCAAGTACAGAAGTGCCCTTTTGAAAATACTCAATTCCTTTTGTTTTTTAAAAGAGGAAAAGAGTTGGGAATAGCATTTTCTGGTCGAGGCAAAGCTGTGAAAAGCCATACGGTACATTGCAGTTTAGGCTAACAAATACTAATAGTTTCAAACTCCAGTAACATACAATGCATACGAGTTGTTGCTTTTCTTATGAAAATTGTACATCTGTTTCAATAAAATGTTCTTTTTTTGTGATCTCTGAATTCTAGCTTTAGCTTAAAATTAGTCTGTGTGTAAACAAAGCTTGATTAAAAATACTACATGTAGTGAAATGTGTGCCAATATTCATGTCCTTTGTCTTTGTAGGATAGCTGACCCTGACCAGCCTGTGCTTTGGTTGGACCAAATGCCTGCCCGAAGCCTTAGCAGAGGTTTCAATAATCACATTAACTTAATAAGGTAGGAGAGTTTTACCAAACAGCTTTCCCACACACACAAAGGGATTGTACCAAAACTTACCAACTGTTCATGAAACAGCATATTAGAGTATCAGATGTATATGTGCTTATTGGTTTGCTTTCATATTTATTTTATATTTTCTAATGGAACATTTGGGGTTTGTGCACCTCAGATTTTCCCTTATGACATTTCTCCTTTTTCCTGAATTTCAGTTGTACAGCTGAGTTATAGCAAGATGTAACCAGGATCCAGAAGATGCGCAATTTTATGTGCTGTTTTTAATTCCCAAATTACCTGTAAAAATGAAATTAAGTTGATCATAGTTGTAACATTTCAAATGTGCTTCTCAAAGATAGTGGCAGCAGTAATGAAACAGTGCTATTTTACTAGCTTCAATACTAATTTATAATAGAAAGGAAAAACATAGGTCCTTTAATTGTTTTCAAAGCAGGCCAAAGTAAAAGCAGAAAAGATAAAACAGGTAACCTGTGAAAGGTAACAGTTGCACTTTCAAACAAAGGTAAAATTTAAAAGATTCAACCACTGTTGTACGTTCCATCTTCTCCCATGCTGCAAGACTCAGTATTGTAGTCATGACAGTGCTACCTCCCATGAAGTGGTAGAAGTACAAGAGACTCAGTGTGGCAACATCACTGTCAATCACAGGAGCAGAGTGTGTTTGTGTAAGTAAATATGTAGCCAGCATTCGTGTTATTTCCCTTCGTCACATCTTCCCTTGGGAATTATTAAATCTTTGATCTCTCATTCTGCTTTTGTATCTCTTTCTTTCTTTCTTTGAGAAGCTGTCGGGGAAAAAAGGATAAAGGAAGCAAAGCTTTCTTAAGAATTATTTCAGGCTGAGAAAACCAGTGATACTCTGATGTTCACATACAGAGGCTAATACTTTGTCCATGCTCTTCCACTTTGCTGGACCCTAGCAACATCCACTTTAGGGAGTGGGTGCAATTTAGCATTAAACTCCAATGCAGATCAGTAGTTGCTTTGCAGGATGTGCTGCTTCTTGAACAGTCTTATGCTCAGGTTTTTGTCATCTCCCAAGCCAAGTGTTACATTTGGGCTCCAAGCTCTGTCCATCTTTGGTGTTGCTGCATTTTTTTCTTTTCACGTGTGATGCAGCAGAAACCACAACCATCTGTACTTTGAGATGAGGATGCGTTCTATACTTGATCTGTTTTCTTCCTGGTTTTATTTTAAACGGCGTAGTAAAAGCTTAATTTCTAGGTATCTGCTGGCAAAAAGGCATTCAAGTAACAACACCTAATTGCCATGCTAAAAATAACATCTGGGGAAATATGTCCCTGTACAGGATTTCTCTTGTCAGCAACTCTGTTTTTCACTGGCCAAAGTACTTCACTTGTTTTCTTCTCATCAGAGAATGCTATCAAAACTCATGATTTACTATTTGAGATGTTTTGGTGATTTCACAGAAATCTGAAACAAGCTTCACAATCATTCAGAATGGTAGGCCCACAGTGAATCCAGTTCTAACCTTTTTTGGTTTTTGCTCAGCCTTGACTTTTGGGGATCTCATCAGCATTTCAGTTGTGCTTTTTTGATAGGTAGAGGTTCTCTGAAAATAACTGATTTTTCTTGAAGGAAGAATAGATTTGGAGCAGCCTAAATACTACTGCATTAGGAGTTGATCACAATTTAGTACTGGGTGGTGTTTGCATCCTTTTTGATTCTGGAAACCTACACTGATCATTCTGCATCCCAAGTAATAGCTGGTTTCATTGGTCAGCTTTCCCTAGTGATTTGTTTCTGCTTTTGGATTGCCTCACAATGATTTCATATAGGGCAAAAAAAATAATATATTAAGTGGTAGCAGTTTTGTGTTTGGTTTCTTTTTAATTACTTTTGAAACGTGTTCTAGTCCATTATGATTTCTGAATGACAATTTAATCTTAATGGATTATACAGATCTGTATAATCTCCTTCATTACTCAACTGTGAAATGGCTGCTTATTGAAGGTATTAATAGGCTACACAGCTAATACCTTTTTGTTGATAATTCAGATCACTTTATGGTCTTTTGACTGTTTTTCAGGAAGACATACATTGCTTTATATTTGGCTTATTATTTCAAAGTTATTCTCATAACTGTATGACTAAGGCTGAATTCTTTCTATATAATGGCTACCTGAAAATCAGGTGTAATAGATTATTTAGGCTGAAAAATTGCAGCTTTCATGGTTATTAAATATACCAAAATATAAGCTGTTCAGCCAAACAAGAAGTGTAAAAATAGCAGTTGGGTGTTCTTTTAGTATTTGTAACAGATCAAGTCATGCTGAGCTCATGCTGCCTCTAGGTTTTGTTTGGTCTAAATTGTACACCAGTATTTCCTGTGTGCAAAAAAATTTAGATTAGATACCTATTAACATAACCTTTTTCTCTACTTAGAATTCTTTGCATTTGAAACCCATTATTATTCAGTGATTTTTGTCATATGAGTCTTGGCATGGAGGCACTAGCGTTCAGTGACTGCTGAATTAAAGATTCTTTTCCAGAGTGGCAAAATGTGTAGAGAGCAGCAGGAAACAAAAAAAATTTTGTTTGTTTGTTTTGAGTCAATTTGGGGACCTTTTGTTAAAGGTGTGTAAAAAAACATCTTGCGCTTTACAGCGTTTGATAGGCTTCCAGATCTTAACAGTCTGAAGAGGCAAGTGTGTATGTCAGCTGTCACTACTTCATTTGTCTATAGACAAGTGTTATTTTGGATTATCTGCTTTCTGGCTTAAATGATCTAAGCTGCCAAGTTTCATTTAAAGTAGAGAAAATATTTTTGAAAGCTGAAGTTATTTCATAGGCAAAACAAGGTTTGTGATCCGCTAAACATTAGTGATATACTCGATATCTTTACAAGAAAATTAAGACAATCTCTTGAACACTGCTTCTTTTGAATTCTTGATGGTAGTGTTTATTAAACAAGGCGAAGGAGTAGGAATAAACACAGATCACTTCTGACCACCCACCTAAAGTATTTTCTCAGTACTGCTGTTTCTAGATGGCCTTGCAGAATGATAGGTCTGGTTTGGATGTATTTTTCTGAGATTCCAGGAAAATACAGTTCCTTATACTGACACACTTCTGCCTGTTGTACAGATATTTTTTTTTAATACAGATGGAAAATGATGGGACGTACAACAAGGGCAAATTATGTATATAGATTTGTCTTCATCCTTACACTTTCCCTACCTCCCTTTCTGATGTGCAGATATGTATACATGGTCTATTTCTGTTCAGTTTTCAAAGACTGATTCTGCCATTATTCAGAGACTAGGCCTATTGAACTGTGAGACCAAGTGAGACATGAGACAGGAACTTAAGCTGCCAAAAATCTCTTAGAGTGGGGAAAACCAGAGGTGTACACACTTTCCTGTGATTGACAGTGGTTTTGCTTCCTCAGAGAGCGATAACATTTGCTTTATAAAATCTTGTTTTGTAGACTGGGAGAAGAGGAAGGACTCCTACAAATGCAATAATGGTATGTAATTTTTCCTCTGAGTGGTTATAATCCTAGCAGGTTTCTATCAGACTTTCAATAGACTTCATACAGACAGTATGTACTTCAGTATTACTTCAGTATAGAGGAATGTAGGTGAATAAAATAAAATGTGTGTGGGCTGTCAGAGCACGTCAGCATATATATTGTCAAATATGTAAACTAGAGAGTGTTGTTTCTAAAAGTAAATTCATGGGCAGATTAAGAATTCTCTCCTTGTTATGCAGTATCTACGAGTGTAAATAATTGTTTAAGAAAGGTTGTATCCTTACACAAGTTGAGAATTATCATACAGATTTACTGGACAAGGGCACACTGAAAATTGGTAAATATCTATGGAATGTATTTTATCAGAGAACAATGACACTAATCATACATGCGCTTTAGCAAGTTTGCGATGGATTCTATATTCAAAATGGGGGATGGACAATTCACCACTTCAGACAAACCTCTGGTTCATTCCCTTAATTTACAAAGCATCTGTGGATAAAATGCTGTCAAATATTAGTGAGAAATATTTGTGGTTTAGCCCTGGAATGGGGGGTTGAAAAACAAGACTTTAAAAAAACTTTCATTTTCTTTGTAGGGGGCAGGTCATTAACATGCGGTACCTGGAGTATTTTGAGAGAATTCTTCATTTTATCAAAGATAGGATCCTTGTTTATCATGGGTAAATTACTGATGTCTTTTTTTTTTTTTTTTTCCTGCTTCATTCCCTGGTAACACTGATTCGAAATTGACGTAATATTCCTTTCAGAAAGTTTGAGGTATATGTTCTTTTTAGTAAGTTCTATTTTCTTGGTATCTATAATTATCTTATTTCCTGTTGGAAATGCAAAATCCTATTCATTGCCACATAAAGTAACTTTAATAGGAAAAACATTGTGAATTACAGTATACCTGGAAACTAATAATGGTGTTGAATTTGTGCCCACAATTCTCATGAGTGGGTTTCAAGTCTTTCTAAAACATGATTTATTAAAGATCTTGGGTTTTCTCTTCATAGAATAGAATACAATTTCTCTGCATATTAAGATTAATTTATTAAATGAGAAAAAAAAGAGAGAAGATAATTTTAATTGAAACTGGTGTCTGACAAATGGTTTTAAAGAAACAGAGAATCTTTGCTACCTGCTACATAGATAGGTTGGTAGGCTTTGTCCTGAAACAGAAGACAGTTTTAGAATCTTCAATGAAAAAATATGACTAAAGGTAACCTGAAAATTGATGTTAATGTCTGTTTCAAACTTTCATTAGTTTTTTATGAGTAAAATGTTTTTGCCACCTGTGGTTCATTTGTGGTGACACTGTTCTAATGACATTAAAAATTAAGAAACTCCTTTTAGCTTTAAACTTTCATTTTTCTTTGGTCTGGTAACTTTTATTAAATATTGAGTTCTGTTTCTCAATCTCATTATGCTGCTTGAATATCAAACAATGAAAGTACAGAAAATCCTTATAACAATTGAAAATATTTAAGTTTTGTAAAATTTCTGATAGTTGCTAAAGATATGCAAGTTCTGTACTACTGGGCAGTCTGTCTACTGGGAGAAAATCTGTTCGTAGTGAGCCAGCAGCATTTGACTTTAAACCAGAGCAATTTGTGCTGTACTTAAAATAATTCTGTTCTTAAAATCTGGGTGTACAGTAATTAGTCACTATTAGAGCACTAGTTCAATAGGTTTCTTTGCAGTCCAACTGTGCCTGCATCTGTAGTATTTACTTACCGTTGAGGCTACACAGATGCATATATTTTGACAGTTAAGCGGAAAAATAAGCTGAGCTGATATAGGATGAAATTACTTCTTTTCAGAAATGCTACATGTGTTCAACCATTGCCATTCCATATTTAACTTTTTTCCAGGGCTAATAATCCAAAAGGACTATTAGAAGTTCGAGAAGCTTTGGAAAAAGTACATAAAGTAGAAGATCTTCTTCCCATAATGAAGGTAAATTAAGACTTCAAAATGTGAAAAAAAATAATGAAATGTGTTCTGGAGATGTCCAGTTCCTCAGAATACAACCATTGTGTTATAAACTTAGAATGAATAACTAGAAACACAAAGTTATTTCAAATCTGCATGTGTGGAGTGTGATCTTCCCTTTTGGTATATGCAGATGTGCGGTGTGTATTTGACAGGCTTGGCCTAACTGTGAATTGGTAAAGAAATGATGGGCAGACCAAATGTTGAATGTAATTCTTTAAAGTTAGCCTTATCAACTGGGAGAGTTTGTGGTCAGATCCACCATAATGGTATCACAATATGCCTGCACAGTATGAAGGAAAAAGAGAAAGATGTGTGAAAGATTAGGGATATGGAAGCTCTCTTTACCTTAGGTTTATTGGTACAGATTAGTATGTGGTAGAGCCGTTAGGGGGAAGCAGAGAAGTAGTTGCCCTTGGTGACTGATAGCTAATCTGAAATGAAATCTTGGTTTATGTTCTTGTGCTTTGGAGACCTGTTAGAGAAAGAGCAGGGAAATGCGCAGGTTTTCTTCTTTATTTATATTATTATCTCAAGTAATATGGCTTTAGCTGGGTTTAAGTAAAAGGTCTTTCCCCACTCCTGCACATTAAACTGGAATGAGTAGTGTCTAAGTATTTGGGTTTGGGGAAACCTGTTACAAAGTATTTCTTTCTAAAGGATTGGAGAGGAGTTTAGTTAGAATAGGGTAACATTTGGGAAGAAGCATGTCTAAATAGAGACAAACTCATTGCTTTCCCCCTCTATCAGATGTGTCCACACTGCATTTTTATATCTAAGCAAAGCTGACAGATTGCCATAGAAAGAGCACTCTGAAGATATATGGCTGTTACTACTAATAGACTGTCTGGGTTTGGATTTGTTTATGGTAGCAGTGCTCACTCACTTGTGCACTATAGGTAACTTTACAGCAGCTACATGGCTCAAGCACTGTATTTTTATATGGGTTTCTTTTAGTAGGTATTACAAATATAAATGTATTCAAAGAACATATCATAATTTTGGAGGTAATTCTTACATTACTGACTTGTTCGTTGCCTGGAAAGATGAAGCCAGGTGGATACTAACTGAACTTAAGTAAAACCTTGTGATAAAGAGGTAATAGATGTTGGGATGGATAGACAAGTAAGTGTTCCCTACTGACACACAAGACCTGGAAAGAACCTAATATGGCTACTGTTGAGTTGTAGGCCAGAAAAAATGTTACTAGTGGAGGTAAAAATACAGATTGCTCCAAGAGAATGATGAAAATGTATAAACAGAGTGGACTATACGTGACTTAATTCAAAACAAATGTTTCAACTGGCAGCAAATGTTCTTCCTGGTTTTCATAACCTGTACATTTTGCTCTGGTTTGAATCTCCTGTACCCCATTATGAATTGTGTTGAAATGGAATGCTGTCTCTCATTAGAGGCTTTTAGTTTTGTTTCTTTAAAATAAATGCAGATTCTCTTTAAACAAAACAAGTTCTATCTTAAAATAAATAATTGCCCAAGTAATTCATTCAATACTATTGCATTATAGTCATTAATAATGCCTGTATAAAATTAATGTCTGGTAATATTGATGTAGTTGGGTTATTCAGGTAGCTGGGGAATGTATGTCAAAAGCTGAGCTTTTGGCTTTACTTAAATACAGTTTTGCCTGGTTTATACAACTCTGGCTATACAGTATTACACTTTTGGGTAATGTAGCTTTGTGAAATTCTAAAACTTTGTGATATTTTTCCTTTTAATGAGGAAGGAACATTAATTTAAACTGGATGATACTTAAGAAATTGTTGCAGAGAGCTGTGTTCTGGAGTCCACACTTAAACTGGTACAGCCACTTCTTAGTGTAAACATAAAACAGGCTGTCAAATTCCTGCTTTTGCATTTACATTGTTACGCCAAAAGGTTACTCTCAACATTCAAGTTGAGGAGGAATCTGCACAACTCAAACTGCTTTGCATAGTTGCTTCTCATAGTTGCTGCTTTATGTTTGCTGTATAGTTATAAAGTTGAATATCAATGTGCTTCATTAAATATTTATGATTTCCATTCAGTAGGAAAAAAAGGATAAATAAAATAACATAGTTGACGGTAACTCTTTATCCTGTTCCCTCAGTTTGTCCATTTTCATTTCTACTGTATGTATTTTAAGTATTTCAAAACAATAGCTAGGTACTCTGTCTTTCTTCACTCTAATATTACTTTTTTTCTTTTGAAAGCAGTTTAACAGTAAAACAAGAGATGGGTTTACTGTGAATACAAAAGTCCCTAGCCTCAAGGATCAAGGGAAAGAATATGATGGATTCACAATTACAATAACAGGAGATAAGTATGTTTCCTATTTTCAAGGGTTCGGGTACATTAACTAATGATGAAGTATTAGCAATTAATCTTCTCAAATGCCATTTTTATTTGCGTAAAGTAGGGTCTGTTTCTCACTTGTGGTATTTCTGTAAATAAACAGAAAAAATTGTTCATTTGAGGAGTTTTGTTTCCTGCTGTGTTCCCTGACAAAGAGGGAGTATGGGTAACATTGGTGGAATAGGCCTCTAATTTACAGCTTAAAAGTGGAGGGAGACCTTGTTATTAATCTTAAACTATAAAATAATTAAAAAGGCAAGATCTCAAAAGTTTAAGTCTTTATTCATATCAAAATGTGCTTCTTTTTGTGAGACCTTATCAAGTATAGTGACTGCAAAGTCCTGAATGGAATGGGAATTTCTGTGTTCTAAGAGTGAAAGAGACGGAGTGTCTTCTATTTCAATAGTACCTGTATGTACAAGGATACCAACAGGGGGCTTTGGGACACTCTCTGGGTGAAACAGTAAATTTCTCACTTCATGGATCCTGACTCCTTCCTGAAGAATGAGCATTGATCTGAAGCTCAGAAGCTCTGTCCTACTACTAAAATCTTAGGTTTATGTGATTTACAATTCTATGCACTGGAATTTTTCCCAGAACTTGTGTGCTTTCAGTGAGTTGCATGGAAGCCAAACTTCTCTCTAAAATGCTAACATTATCTCTTGGGTTTTAATTTTATATACTGAATGATATGCCTATATGCAGTGAAATGCATTAAATATATGGCCTCAAAGTTTGGGGAAAAATATTTTGGTGTCAGTAAAACTGCTTAACTTTGTTCTGCACAAACTTTGTTGTGTAGCAGTGAGTCGGTTTTGATCCATAATTTGTAACTATGCTTTTATGCAAAACCAATTTCATTTTGGTAATTTTAAAGTTAACAAAACTACACATTACATTCTATACAAAAATCTCAAGGCCATGAAGATATTTTAAATTTTTGTATTTCTTCTTTTTACCTACATTTTAAGTGAAACAGTAACACTTATCAGGTATTCTTCAATGGAAATACTTCATCTGTGATTAGACAGCAATCTTTATGAGTTCTTTTAGACAACTTACAGTGTCATAAAATGTTTGTAATTCAGGGATTTATTTTTTTTTTCTTTAAAAAGCGGGATAATGCACATAATCTTCTGGAGGAGAAATTATAGGGAAAAGTTTATGGTGTGGTATTTAACTGTAGCATGTTTGTAACTTACCCTGGATATTAGATTATGCATCTGTTACAAAAAATTCTTACCTTCTTTTTTGTTTCATCTACTTGATAGAGTGGGGAACATATTATTTTCAGTAGAAACTCAAACAACAGAAGAGAGAACACAGCTGTATCATGCAGAAATAGATGCACTATATAAGGATCTAACGGCTAAAGGAAAAATTCTGTCTGCAGAGCTGGGGGTAAGGCTCTTTTAATGGAAACAATGAATTCCCTGATAATATTCTGTTATGTTTTTATACCTTCTCTTTAACAGTCGCTGTTCTAATAATTTTTGACAGATCTTAAGCAGTAAAATCAACTGCTTGCTTAAACCCAATTATGGCAAACAGCATAAGAAGTTGTCATCATTCTGTCTGTTACTGTAAGATTTGCAATGCTTTGCCTCAATAGGAGTCCAGACAAGGTCTCAGTATCGCAGTGTGTTCCTTCCTCCCCTTCTTTCACCCTTATTTTCTTTGTTTTCCTGTGTGTTCACTGTTCATCGTCCTTATAAGCACTGCTTAGGATTTAGCTCATGGCGGCTACATGTAATATGAGAAGTAGCACAAATTCATGAGGAATACTGGAATTATGTTTGTGTTGATTTGTATTGCAATGATGATCTGACTGTATTTGAGCTTGTGCTTTCCATTTTTCATCCTTTAATACTGCATAGATGAACTGTTTCACCTAAATTTTAAAGATCTAACAAAATAATTTGCTTAAACATAGGTTAATCAGGCTTCAACTTCACAGCTTGACATTTTTCACATCTGAAATGGTTTTAAAAAAGTAATCACAGTACTGTAAGTCTTTCCAATATGTGTTCCTTTATGTGGTGTTATCTGAATATTATATTATCTTTAATTCACTTATTTTTTTCTGTTGCTTAGGAAGTAGATGCTGTGTGCAACTTGATCCTGTCATTAGTTTATTACTTCTATAATTTAATGCCACTTTCAAGAGGATCTAGGTTAGTGATTGTCTTTATCATGTATGTTATCTTGGATGCACGCTGTCAAATATCCATGTGTTGCAGTATCTTAATATATTTTTTAACATTAAAAAAGCTAAAAGAGCCTTGATTGAGCAGTGTATCACACAGTCTCTCATTTTGTGCTGCCATGACAGTGAGTACTGACTTAGTACCATTTTAAAAGTTGTTTGGTAATTGCTGATGGTAATTATTTATAGCTGCATGTATATTTAAAATGATGGGTAGTCTGTATTTATAGACTATTGCTCATAGAATGAAAAGTGTCATTTTTAAATTGTAATGCTTAGGTTCCTAATCCGTATTATGTTACTCCACTGTAATTTCACTCAAAAAGCTTTACCAAAACATGTATTTAAGATGAAATATACTTTGAGATCATTTATTTTAATAAAATACATTTAAGTATTATGTTAGTAATTTATTGCAGCAGTTAGGGTCACCAGATGAAACCCTAGAATAAAGTCCCATGTGTCACAGATAAACCTGGCTATATCTAAGACTGTTATGAATCTGTCCCACAAAGCAGTTAAGATCTTTAAGCTCATTATTAGACACAGTTCAGTAGAAAATAAAATTTTAAAAATTCAGAGACTTCATTTTTATAACCAGGCTTT
>JANHGB010014012.1:4687-27574 GCA_026283785.1 Coracopsis vasa | reverse complement strand
GGATTTGACAACCTACCTGTTATGTGAAAATGGTGACTACCTGGCTATTGGGAAACAGTGTCTAGCCAGAGCCAAAAATGTCTGGTTGCTGCCTGTCCCTTCTGTTATGCTTTATTTGGTAGTCATGATCCGAGGAGGCCTAAGACACTGAATCCAACTGGTGAGATAGGCAAGAGAAAGCCTTGCTGAAAATGCCCCTGGGGTTAGGTGTGAGGCTGGGTTTTGAGCATCTTGCACAAGCAGGACATATGCAGTTCTGACATGCCCGCTGGCAGGAACTATGTGGACTTAAGCATCACTGGGGCAACTACAGGTAACAGCAGATAAGTAGGAGTTTTAAGGATTTTAGAAGCAGTTAAATGCTGCTGAAAGAGAATGGAAATTAAAAATTTCTGTGCATAACTTTTAAAATGTGACTTAAATGTTATTGAAAATATCATCCTGATAATTCAAAACTGTATTTAAATATATAGCATAAATGCATTGCATTCTTTTTGTCCTACAATATCCTAATAATTATTTTTTAACAGATTACATGTTTGATTATGTATTCCTTTACAGCAGCTTCATAGCAGGGAAACTCCAGCTGAATAAAGCTAATGTAACAGAGCAGAAAATCAAGCTCTTTGTCTAGTTTGATCTAATCTCTAATTCACATTCCTAAAAAGTTAGAGGGATGCAGAAGTGGACCCAAAGATTAAAGATATCAAATGTCCAGGCTTCTGGTCCAATCCAGTCAGAATGCTGCTGTTTCACTGAGTATTGACATTACAAGGTCTGAACAGTCTGTCCTGATTTAGCAAAGCCAAGTCTTGCACCTATTAGCAGTTAACCCAAGAGACTGCCCATGCATTTTAGCACAAGTATACTATTAAGCACATAAATAGACACTGTATACCTTGCTAAAGCAGTGCATTAACATTTTGAAGGAGAGAACTCTCAAGACAACAAGGTTTATTAATTCTTATAAATATCCTCCAAAATATAACTTTTCATAAATGTGTGACTGTTTTCAACTACGTTGACAACAGTACCATATCCCCTGAAGTTATTTCAGAGTCCTGACTGTGTGTAGAGCTGATTCCAGTGTCAGAGTCTGTATCATTTATGTCCAGATTAGTCACTCTATGAACAACGTCCGGAACAGCAATTCTGTTACTGGACATGACACTACCCTTGGATGGTTCTTCATTTGATGGAAGCCTAGTTTCAATGTTGTCTTTAACATGCAGTAAATTAAATTCTTCTGTAAGAAGTTCATATTCTTTTTCCTTCTTTTGAAGTAGAGAGTCCCTGTATGTAAGTTCTTTCTGAATGCAGCTCAGGTATGAGTTGATTCTTAGACCATCTTTCATACTTTTTTCCAGCTCACATTTTACACTTTCCAAATTTGTGTTTTCCAGTTCACCATTAGCAGCTTCTTCTGTGCGAATATCATCTCCATTTTTTTCTGTGCATATACCGTGTACCTCTCTTTCAATTTCAGCACACAGCTTCTCTATTAATTGTTTGTGATGTTTCAGTCTCTCTTCAACCTGTAAAATACCCTCACTTTTGCTCAAGTAGTCATGCATCTCTTTTTGATCATCTGGTCTACTCCCTTGCTGCTCAGCCTCACCTGGACTGATCATTAAATAGGAGTCCTGCACATAATTTTCTCCATCATTGGCTACACGATCTAGATGGAATTTTGCTTCACATTTTTCAATTTCCATATCTAGTTCCTTCATTCTAAGGACTTGTTGATGAATAGTATGGTCTTGGGAAATGATCAGATGAATCAGTGTCTCCATATTATCTCTCTCTTGCTGAACACTGTCTTGTTTAAGCTTGGCCAGTTTCCGGAAAGTCTTCCTCACAATTTTCTTTTGCTTGTCTATTGGCAACATCTTCATGTAATTTGCTGGACTGAGCTCCCACTGTTTTTCTAAATTTTGTACTACCTTAGCTTCAGCTGTCTTGCACAATGGAAATGAAAGGAAAGCATCTGACTTTACCAACACAAAATGCAAATTAGACTGCTCTTCCCCCCAGGCCTTCCAAAGTCTCAGGATCTTTGTCAAGGGAGGAAGTACTCGCTCTGAGCCTCTCCATTTTTCGACAATACAGTAATCACTTGGTTTTCCAAAAAGGACCTTTTTCTCTCCAAATGTTGCCTGATGTTCCTCAAGCAGTGCTTGAATCACTTCTGCGCATGTTGTACGTTTTGTAAGGCCACATACGATCTTCTCTTCCTGGCAAACCCAAACCACAATTTCTCTTTCATTTGAAGCCATGTCCTTGTTGGGAGACCTGGAAAACAAAAAAAGACCAAACATAAATTATGTATCAACAGCATAGACTGTACAAATAATAACTATAATTCTGATGTGACTACCACATTGAAAAATTCCAGTATTACTGCACAAGACAATACACTTGTTTAAATTACATGAAGAAGCATCTTTGGATTAAGTAACATTTCAGCTACTGCTTTATTATTATTATTATTATTAGTCCAGCTGAATAGCAACCTCACACAAAATGTCTTTTATCAAGTTTAGGTTTTGTATGCTTCTTATAAGTGTGTATTAACAGCAAGTGATAAAATTTGGCAATGTGGATTACTTTCCAGACTGTTCCTTGGATAACATAACTTTCAGATCTGCATATCTCTTCTCATCACACAGACATTGTGCAAACATTTGTAAGCTCTTAATATCACTGACGCTTCTGAAAGGAAGAATCGTGCCTTTAAATATGCACTGAACATAGATGGACTAAGAAAAGATGATTGAACACCACCTAAGATAAACAAACTTGATGATAGGATAAATCTAAAGCTCTTTTGACACACATGCACCCACACAAGCATAAATATCATTGTTTTTCACTGTGATTTTTCACTAACAAGTCTTAAGAAATTTGTTGCTTTTCCTGAAGTACCAAAAAGCCTGAATTCCAGTGAGTTGTGAGGGAATACCAGCTGTTAATAAATACGTACATAGGTCCATACTTCATAAGCTTTGTAATGATACAGAAATTCCACAAAATGTTAAAAAAATAAAAAATATCAAGTTAAAGTGCTATTAACCTGACATTAGCAGCAGCTGGTATCTCATTATACACTGAGGTATCTAACTTCTGGTGTCTAAGACCCTATTATGACTAATGTAGCTGTGCAATTAATACAATCAGTGGAGCCTAAAGTGCAATTCAGCTGACCAAATGTCAGTTAACTCTTAAGTTTGTCCGTTGGACTGCCATGGGCCTACACTGGCAGAGTGGCCTTGTGGAACTTGTCCAAGATATTCCTGTCCTCTAGCCTCCACATGCATAATTTACTGCTTGCCCAGACCTGCTGATTTGCCTCTTGCCTGAAATGACAAAATAGTAAATTCCTTGAGTAAAAATGCATTTCTCCTGAATTTCTGGTGTCACTTCGAGTTCATTTGAATGAATAAGATTTAACCCAGCCTGACAGAGAAAGCTAGAGAATGAAAATAAATATCCAGAAAAATATTCAGAGGGCTCAATATATTTGTTTCTAGGACTATTTGTTTTCAGTACTTTTCTAGTCTTATGAGAAGTAGTAAGAATTAAGTTTTACTTTACTTAATTAGGGTTATACCCTATGATTATTAAAGCAATCCAACTTGGTTCTTTTCCTTAATTATTACACAACATGACAGACACACTGCAATCCAATAAATTGAACTATGATTGACTCAGCCCTAGGTGCCACTCTGACCAGAAGGCAATTATACTCAGGAGACAGGAGACTGCAAATGTATACTAATAAAACCTACAAGAGTGAATTTATTAGTATCATCGCACAGTAGAGCTCTGTCCAGCTACACTGCTCCAGGTCTTGGAACATTCCTCTGTAAAATCTGTGTTTTGTTAGATTACTTTAAGTAATTACATCATTTTCCCACTTGAATAGCTCCCTCTTACAGTCCAGCATTTTACAATATTTTTTTTTAAACCGGTGTTCAGAAGATTAATAATGTTTTCATAGACTACTTCTCAAAATACTAAAGCTTAAGCCACAGATACAGAAAATGACACAATGGCACAAAGATGATGTCAGATTAAATAACGTTACTGTTAAGTATGTCACATGCTAAAAGGTCAGTATCTGTAACTGGTTTTAGCTTTACAGAATACAGGATGCTATGGGAATATTTTTTTCTGTTGATAGATTGGTAGTCAAATGAAACTTACATAGCCAGTTGCAACATAAGTCAGCTGTAACTGTAAAATAAATCAGTATTTGTTTTACAGCACAGAGATAAAAACAAAACAAAGCCAGATAAGCTACAGACTTGGGTTCTATGTTAAGCATAATAAAATTATTTATAAATAATTTTGCATAATAAAATTTGCATAATAAAGTTATACAAAATGAATTATCAAAAATACAGTGTCTCAAACCATGCTCGGTATTGAACCATAAGTAACTGACCTAGAAACAAAACTTTACTACCAGTCATTGAATTTCAAGTTATAAAAGTGGAAAAAAAAAAAAAAAAAGGGCATAAAAACATAGGAAATATAGGAAATAGTGGATCGGGACTTTGAAGCAGTAAATTCAGAGCACGTCTTTCCTGCAGTTTTTTTTTGTCGGTTTTTTTTTTTTTTTGGTAATCAATAAATACGTTTCAGGGAATGCGTGTTATCTCAGTATTTTAGCATTCTTCCAAGAGTCTTATGCAATTTGGTTGCACATTGAAACTCTTCCAATTTTTTTCTCATTCTTGTTTTTGGTTGATTGCCATTATTTTCTCCCAGTCAATACTTTCAGTGAGTAACATTATGTGGGTTAAGAAGAACCTTACTGTCTCTTTCTTTCTTGGCTCCTGTAGAGCTTTCTTATGAAGACAGTTTCTCCCTCTGAATCTTCAGATAAATCTGAAAACCCCTAGATACTCCACAGTATTAGTGTACTGATAAATACTTTTGCTATACCCATTTTTTTACATGGAATTCCCATAGACTTCAGCAGGAATTAAGCAAGCCTCTGATGGAAATACACTGTTTATTGTAAAAGAATCTCTACACGATTTCCACAAACAACATGGATATAAAATCACATTTTAGAATTACTGTTTCAATATTTTTTCATGGCTTATCACCCCCCGTTATTTTTTCAGTTACAATGCACCTGCCTATCCATACTCTACATTGAGCGTTTTTGGGAAGGATTCTTCTTTATTTTTTCTATAGTGAATTTGACATACTGAAATACATAACTAGTAGTAGCACTGCACTAATATGTGCACATGTAGGTACACAAAGAAATCAAGTAGCTTGTGCATGAAAATATACACTTATAAATATATATATATGAATGTATAGCTTATGTAACATACAACTTGTAATTATATTGTCACCTTTAACTGAAAAGGAGAGATGAAAAAACCAAGGAATTATGAATATCACTGTAATTCTTGGATCAAACCAGAACTGTAAAGTGCAAAATCTTTCATTATTTTTTTATGTGTTTGTTACAACATATATTATCTTCATTTTTATTCACTAGCTTCATTAAATTTTTGATCTTTCTTTTTAATAAAAAAGAGCAAGTCATTTATAAACTTACAATGCCATGGAATTCTAATACCTTCTAAAAAGAAAATTTAAAGTGTCCTTTATAATCTTCCACTAAAAAACGGTAAACTGATGTGGCCTGCCATGGACCTCTTTCTTAAGTAAAATTCATTGCATTATTCTTTAATCATAGTTAATTCAGACAGTAATAAACAAAAATAAAGCTTCAGCGTCTCGGTCACAGCATAACAACTATTAAAGATTTGCTTTCAAGATGCAAGAAGATGCTAATACTAGGAAACATATTTCATTATGCTGTGCTTTTCCTCATAGAAGTGGAATCCCTCTCACTTAGGCATCTTAAAGTTATGATTTCAGTATATATTCACCATTAGATTCTCTTTGTCATGAGAGGTGAGTGGACCTCCAAGGACAAAGTCACAACAGCCTAAACCATCTATTATCATTGGGATGAATCCTCAAATAAACCTGTTTCTTTATTTCATTAACTACAAGATACCTATGTGGCCACCCTCCACTAAATAGCTCATTTTCAGGTAGCTAAATACAGGTGACAGTAATCCAATCAGATTCTTATTTATTGTCAGAGAGAAATGTAACGAGAATGGTTCAGACAGCATTAGACGTCCTAAAGATAACTAAATGTGGGACCTACACATTCTTTCTTCATAGTTTAGTTTAGATACTGACTATTCCATTTGCTCTTCAATTTACTATTACCATTTATATGGAAATCCATTAAATAATTTCAGTACTAAGGAAGATGTGATGCAGTATGTAACTCCTTGTCTTGAATAAACGCTGGTCATTGATAGCAATTCTTTTTTTTCCTTTTTTTTTTTTTTTTGAGATGCAATACTGAAAATGACTATATTCAGCGTCAAGATTTGCTCTTAGATGGTTATTTTAACAAAGAGGCAGGCTTCTCGTCTTTTACTCATTCCTTGGCCTTCACATGCTACAGTTTTATAAAGGAAGCAAAAAGAACTATCATATTTAAATAACCTATCAATTAATGAGTCTGTAATAGCTAAAGTGTGTTTCCAGCTTAAATGACTGGCTTACATGTAAAACAGTTTCTGCAGCAACTTCTTCAAAACTAGCTATGTAATTTCTTAACTTTTTTTTTTTTCCCCCAAAAGTTTATTGCTATTGCTGTAAGCAGGCTTTAAAGCTTTCAGTTCTGGCTTAAACTCTTCTTTTTGAATCAATCACTGAAATGTTCTACTTATCCATCTATGATTTTAAATCCTTACAAAAAGATACAATTTTATCAAGTGTCACTTGTTGCTCAGGAACAGATGGGAATTTAAAAGCCTAAGAATGGTCAAAAGTACATTTCCAATCTTGTTTGTTTGCTTGTTTTGATTGTTGGCTTCATGCCTTCTACTCTTTGCTTCTCTTAATGATAACCAAAAAAAACATTCTAATCATGTTACAGACCTCACACAAAGTCTTCATTAAGTCAGCACAAGCTGATTGTTGCATGTCAGATACACACTTCGTTAATTTATTATTCAGGCCTAGGGGAAGAAAGGTAATACATTCCAGCAATGCACAGACAAAACAAAAACATGTACTTATGCTGCACAAAGTCAAAATACGAGATACCTTAGATGCTGCAAGTGGTACTTTTGATTTTCATTAAGGGATGTCCAGCACAAAAACACACATCATAAACGTAAATCTTTGACTTTCTGGAAAACTTTAACATTCTTTCTGAAAATGCTATATATAGTTTTACAATAAATCATGCCAATCAAATAAAAGAATCCCCCTACTTCATGTCTAGGAGATGCTCATTTTTGCTTACTAATTTCAGCAAACATTCTGTTGGGACTAGATTATGTACACACCATACATTTAGCAGCTTAATACAGAGTTTCTGAAGTATCCTTGACACTAAAAGAATATTTTGTCTTTGCTGAGAAAAAAAACAAACCCTGAAACTCTTCTCTCACTTCACTGTAACAAAGTCTTTGTAGACTTTCACAGAAATGCAATTCCTCTCTCAACATAATCGTATTTCTTCATCACTCTCCTCTCTTGATCACACTCCTATCCCCACGAAAAAAAATGAAAAAGAGCATCCAACTGAATGATTTTGTGTTAGGAAAGGGATTCAAAACTTGAGATTTCATTGAAATTGAAATTAGAGGGAATACGAAATCTGTAGGCGAAAAAAATGGCACACAAAGCAATACAGTAATCCTTTGCTTGAAAATGTATACAATTGCTAACAATTTATAAATTTGCCATCAAAGAGTTCACGCTAGAAAGCCATTTGTGTGAAATACCTTAGTCATTTCTTTCACCAATTTACTGGGGAAATAATGTTTGAGAATCTTAATTTTCAGAGATGGAAAAGATTTTACTTACTATGCATGAATTACTGTTAATCAGATATCATAAAGTTGTATCTGTTACCACAGATGTTTGTGGATTGGAATATTCTTGTACTTCTTAGTATAATAATGTCACCATTTTTCCTTTCATCATTGCATCTGCAAGTGGCACATAACTATAGAATCATAGAATACTTAGAGCTGGAAAGGACCTTAAGATCATCAAGTTCCAACCACCCTGCCATGGGCAGGGACACCTCACACTAAACCATGCCACCCAAGGCTCTGTCCAACCTGGCCGTGAACACCGGCAGGGATGGAGCATTCACAACTTCCTTGGGCAACCCATTCCAGTGCCTCACCACCCTTACAGTAAAGAACTTCTTCTTTATATCCAATCTAAAATCTAAAAATAAATAAATCTAAAATAACCTGTAATTAATTATTATGTCAGAAGGATTGTTTCTGGTATTATGCTAGCACATAACTAATTTAGTCCATTTTCAGTGTAGAAAATGAGTAAAATTTTATACTCTTAAAAAAATAGAAGATCCCTTTTGTATAAATATAGCATAAACCCTCTCAGTAGCACATTTGAACATATAGTCTGATCTACAGCAAATTAGATGATAATTGACTGGCTGCCATGAATGGGGTCCTCAGCTGAGGAGAGCTCTTGTTGCTGTTGCCCTGACCTCCCCAGAAGAAGACCAAAGTGTTTCTAAACTTCTAAGAAACAAACGTCTACACTATATAAATATACCACCCAGAACAATTCACTTCAATGAAAACCAGAAGTGGCTAAGTGATGAACAGGAAAAAAAAAGGCTTCAAGAGACAACCCTCCTGCTGCCTACTGCATCCTTGCAGTGAAGTCCTTGCCTACAGCTTCACTGCTTTCCTGAAGTACACTAAAAACCATGAAACTTTCAGGCAGGCACAGGCAAGGTTGCACTCTCTGTGCCTCTCAGCAGGTTCTCCCTTCTTTCTCAAGCTGTACACTCCTAGCTCCTCACCAAGACATTCAGTGCCTCATCTCCTACCTGGCATACCACACAGCAGGGAACAGTTTTCGAGCCAAGCATGTTCAGTTGCTGAGCCACCTGCTCTCTTTGGAAAACTTTATGACACAACGGCATAAAACATGTTGGGGAAACAAAAGAGATCTGCCACAAAAACATTTAATAATCTGGTGTTTTCAAGGACATGGTCTTTAAACATGCTGCAGGGGCAGGTAAATCTGCCCACTTGGATTTTAACACGTGTGTATTCGTGCTATGGTTTTCTCTTTGTTCTGCACCCAGAAATGTTTCTTCTGTGTGCAAGGGCTCAGAGAACACATGCCAGTTTTGAGCACTTGCTAATAACCTTATTATTGCTGTGTTTCAGATCCAAGCCATACCTACTTAGCAAAGAAATCCTATGGCTTTTAATTATATTTACTTGCTGGAAATAAGGAGAGGCTGGTATTACAGGGATACTTATTTGACACAACCAACCTGTATTTATAGCATAGGACATGCTACATGTCATTTGAGAGCTTCTGATGCTGGTTGCCATTTACATGTCAGGGTACATAAGAGCTAATTATCAGTCACCACATTCCATTAAGAAATTATAATATAAGATTGCTGTTATTATTTATTTTTAAAAATCTCAGCATGTTTTAGACATATATATTTAAAATAAAAGCTTATATGAAACAGTGGATAAACATTCTGAAGATCAAACCATGTTTTTGCTTTTGGCTCTGTGGGATTTTTATCTGTGCAATTTGAAGAAAAGTAAAGCTATTGCTTTACTTTTACTACCATGTATTGCAGCCCTTGCTCGGAAAAGACTCTAACTTAATTTGATCCAAACAGATTTTTGACAGTAAATTTAAACATTAAAGATATAAAGAATAGACAGCCCATATGAAAGCTAAGGTCAGAAGTATTTCAACCTCTCAGGCACAAATGGATCATATTAAAAGTTCATACTAACTTTATTCAGACTATCCACACTTAATCCACTTTTTTTCTCAGTTTTCTGTCATCTTCTGCAAAGTCATTCAGAAAGTAATAAAGGCCAATCTTATATTTTGTATGTCTCCTGTGTAAGTAGATTACACACTTCTCAGTTTCCTAAGGGCAGCAATGAGGAATTATCTACTCTCTCACAACCCAGTGAAGCTGGAATTACCCAAAAGCCATGGGGATTCAAGACAGCCTATAAAATAACTACATTCCCGTTCCCCTATCCCTAAAAAACAGTATTAATGAAGGCACAGCTAATGTACATACCATGTAGGAGATAAAATTCATACATGATGTGTCAGAAACTCCCTCTTCCCTTCTGCATCACACAACAGCCAGGGCAACATCTAGCTAAAAAAAGTACCATAGCAAGGCAGGACTGGTACTTTAACTACAGTAAGAATAAAACCCTTCAGTATAAAAAAATCAGAGTAACCCCAATACTGCAGCATGACATGGAAAGAATACCACAGAACTTGTGAAAACAAAATAATTCTTTCAAAAGAAATAACTGATTTCTCTCTACCATCTGTTTCTGTACCCATTCAATGTTACTCTATGATAAAGCTTCCTCCTTTGCAGAAATGTACATAGGTATTTATTTAAAATAAAATTAGGCATCTAGATATTTATGTGACTTTTTTGAAAAAATAGAGATATACACAGTATTTTAGATGTTCTAATTGAAACATTTCAGATCTTTGATACAAGAAAACAAATTAAAGGCTATTATGTGGTTCTATGCTTCTATTTTAACTAGCTAGGTACAAGCCATTTCTCCTAACATAAGTTTAAATTCATTCTGTAATTCCTTTTTAAATGCATAAATTTTTAACTTAGCAAGATTCCCATACTGTCAGGAAGCCTTTATGGAACATTTTAATTAGCAACAGCTGTTGAAAATTATGTTCTATTTTAATTATCATTTGTGCACTTAAAACTATAACTAGTTTTGTAAACCCTTCTGCAAAGGAATACCATCACCTCATTTAGCTACTGTGCAAAATTTCGTATCTTAGAATTTGGCAATGGTCTATGGTTGAAATTTCTGTTCATCCAATCATTTTAGAGTATGATAGTGCTCTAAGACAAATTTCTGTTAAATGATTTTTAATTGGAGTGGGGTAGTACCATTGTATCATAGAATAAATAACATGAAAGGTATGACATTTAAAAAAAAATTCTCTAAGATTATTATTTTATTGCAATTAAGTAATTGGCAGAGTTCTTGGTGACTTGAAATGTCAGACTTCAGTAAAAATCCTGTGTGAAATTACGTGTGTCTTTCTAATAACTGTACTGCTTTGACACAGGTGCTTGAACTGGGATCAACAGTTAAGAAAAATAAAAAGGGAAAAAAAGCTTGACAGTACTTAGAGCAGATTTAAAAGAAATAAAAGCAGCCAACATGTAGAATCAGCAAGTACTGGCAGAAATAATTCTGTCATCTGATAAGTAAATAGCAAAATTTGTACTAAGTAGGAGAATTTGAACTAACTCAATGTTGTACTAACAGAAAGAAAGAAATAAAAGACATTGTAAGAGGAATTATAAACCTTGCTCACCAGATAAAAGTGATAGTTATGGTGGATTATCTTGAACACCCCTCTGGCCCCCCATTTAATACTGACATGACATTCTCAGTGGCTGATACTGTCTTACAAAATCTCATTTGCAAAGTCCGAATGCAGATTTTCAGCAGAAGTCACCAAAAGGCCACTAACTCCTCCCCTTCATTTATTAGCTCTACCCTGTATCATATTTATGCTCCCAAACAACCCACAGTCAAGTGCAAAGGCTGCAGCCTCCATTTAGTGATGGCTGCATATGCCCCTGCCCTTTTCTCCTGTCTTGCCTCTTTCCCTAAGGGTTCACATTCTCTATAAATTACATCTGCACTTTAAATCTGCCTTCCTGTCAGACAAACAATCATTTCTCCACTGTATATTCAAAGTCATAAGGTTGGTAAGTGGATACTAGTCAAAAAATGTTTGGAATTGCAGTGAGTAACACCAGCAAGTGTGCTGTGTACACAAAACAATGTGACAGGTAACACGTTCATTGTATCAGGTCTGTATTTCTGGTGGCCTGACACAGTGGAGATTTGAGAACAAGAGCAAGTTAGCCGTCCACCAAAATATTTTTACAAGATGAGCAACAATGACATTTACAATTTGCTTTACTGGGAAAACACGCTTTGATGGGCGTATTGCAACTGCTACTGAGGAAGCAGCTGTGATACAGGAGTGAAAGACCCAGGAAAATCTCCAGAGCCAAAATAAACACTGACATATTTGGTGGCAATAACTATTTAGACCATGATGGGAGGAACAGGAAGGTGGGTATTTTCAAATTCCTGCGTTAGGAAGCAACATGCAAAGTTTTGGAATGTCAATATAGCAAATGCTGCATCTTGATTCTGGGCAGCGGGTAGCTCTTGCTACTTGGAAAAATGAAGATACCAGTGGTAGTTTCTATCTATCACAAGAATTTTGGTACATTGCAAAAATACGATTTTCTATATTTTTCCTGTGTCTACTTAAATACCAATGCATATTTAAGCACTGGTTATACTACCCAAACTTTATGGGGCTCTTATTAATAATTTACAGAACATGTCTAAAATTCCATCATTTTCAATAATAGAGGAAGCAGAATCATTTATAGCTCATTTATAATATAGGCTTTTAAATGATAGTTAGAGCTGCTATTACAGCTAATAGAAATTTGGTTTATCTAACTTCTCCCATTAAAATTTTTATAACTGCCTTTTAGAAACACCCTGGCTGTTCATGACCTTTTAAGATCAAAGAATTGAGGGGAATTCCAAGAGTTGAAAGCAGGATTTTTGTTGTTGTTGTTGTTGCATGAAATTCAGTTCAGCTTTTGTTGAAAAGCAAACATATACTATTTCCCTCCCCTGGGTTTGTTGACACATTGCCCAGTGAAAAAATAAACACAAAGCATTCCAAGGCTGGGGCTGGACTGCCAAAACACAAACAAAGCTTACTTTACTTAGACCAGTGACAATAAGATAGGTTGAATAATGGAGCAAGGTACAAACAAGGAAATCGTAAGATTTCATGTCACTTTTCCAATACTCCCTGGGAAAAAGGAGTCTGGGATGGTTACCTTCTTGTGAATCCTTATACAGAGTGCATGTCTCAAACAATTCAGTGTACCCCCTCTTTACTCCTGGTGGCTTCATGTGAGGCAGATGTTAACCTCATTCCCAATGACAGGAAAGAAAGTCCAGATGGACTTGGTTTCTTTTCATGAATCCTCAAGCTGCTTTGCTCAGCAAAGCATCTCTTCCACATAGTCCGTTCGTGATGGCTACCTACTGTAGCTATTTCTGTAGCTGCTCTCACAGCACCCTGTGGTGAATTTCAGAGTTTGGACACAGTATTTCATGATTCAGAAAAGGAACGTTGTAGGATCAGTATTTTTATCTTCTGTTTTTTAAACACCCCAATGTTCACCAGACCCATCCCCAAACTACATAAAATTATTTACAAAATTACTACCGTAGCTAAGTGATTATCCTAAATACTATTTTTTCACTGTTAAATCTAGTATTATAGGTTAGCAATTTTATGATTTAAAACATAATGAAGAAATTTAGGCAATCTGGTGTCTACCTGACACTCCCTTCTTCTTGCTTGCACTAGCTCTGCTGGTTTATCCAGAGGGTTTCAAGCTTGATAAAATGGCAGCAATATGACCAAGAAAAAAAAAACGAAAATAAAACTGTTTATTGAGCAGTGAGTACCGCTCCTTGAGCTAGGTTCTACAGTGTTGAGTGAGAACAGTACCAGCGCAAAAGAAATGGCAGAGTGGCCGGGAGCCTGGAAAGGGAGCTTAGGACTGCTTTCAGTGCAACAACAAGCCTTTAGATCTCTTCAGCCAGCTCATCAAGCATCACCTTTTCTTAATTTTTTTACCTCTAATGATTTTTCAAAATAGCTTCTTTTGTGTATCAGAAATCCTAGTTTGAGTATCACTTTACAGTTTGCCAGGAGTGAGAAAGGCAGGGTGGGCTTTGATTTTCTTCTCTATTTATTGCAATAGATTTTACAGAAAGTGAACCACCGCACTTTGCAACCATACTGATGTTCCCTGTTTAATTTGCCTTCATTAAATTATATTGAAGATGTCACCTCAAAATGGCTTCTATCAAGACCTCACTTACAGCCCTTTTTTCTTTTTTTCTTTTTCAAATTTCTCCTTCAAACTTTCTGAAAGATAATTCAGTGACAAATGTGTTCCATTACTTGCCGTATTTGAAGAGCTGAACGGAAAAGATGATAAGATGATGAAGTGGACTCTTAAATAATTTTCATACTAAGGAGCTAAATTGAGTACTAGATACATAATTATGCTAACAGGAGGAATGGACATAAATTTAAAAAAAGAAACCTGAAGCACTTTAGTGTCTATTGACAATGTGAGAGATTTGTGCAGTTAATGCTTTTATGCTTTCAAGTAATTTTCAAAAATTGCTTATCAATGCATGCTTCAATATGAAGTTAGTCAGACACAAGCTGATAGCGTCTCTGAAATACCACCACATCCTGAGGAAGCTGCTGAACAAATGAAATAAATTGTCAACCTTACCGACTGTGCTTTACACTAGCAATGGATACGCTAAAAAGGGCACAGGAGCTTGCAAAACTAGTTCTAGCCAGCTGAGCAATACAGGTATGGAAGGCAAGAAGGAAGAATTGCTGTCTGGAAGCAAGGTTATCGTTGGATCATAAAGACCAAGAGTAATGGGAAATTCACTGGACTAATGCAAAGAAGAAAGTGTAGGTAAGAAATACAGAGAACGATGTCCAGTAGAACACACACACAATTTTTAGCTGTGAGAAGATGAAAGAAGCTGACTGCAGAGGGAAGACATTCCACAACTCAAATAAAAAGTCACATGAACCTTAAAATATTTAAATGTCATGACTTAAGCCTCCAAACTGTTCTAGAACAGAGCTAATGAGTACCAAATGACTTTCCATCTGGGGTCACCTGAAGAGGCTCTTAGCCATGTCAGTAGAGCTGAGCTGCTTGTCTGACCTCCAAACCACAAGTCATGATGAATGAGACTAGAAAAATTAGAGCCTTGTTAAACCATCTAAGACAGCCCATGTGAATGTGACTGAACAGTTTAAGAAGAAATCATTCAAAAGGTTGATGCAGCTGAAAGGACGGTAATCCCTGGCGAAAGATTTGTGATGGCAAGAGTGGTAGCACATGTGGCCCAAAAACCTGCAGTGGGCACAGCTGACATCAAACAAGGCCAGGTGCCTGTGGCCAAAGACCAAGGCAGGCCCAAAAAACAATGGAGACAGTTTTGCAAGACACATCTATGGAAGGATGGTGATGATGCCAAAAGGGCTGTGACACCAGAGAGACACTGCAAACTACTTGTTGCCTTCAGTTCACAGAAAGTCTGACTGAGTCAACATTCAAATTAATCCCATGTTTTTTTATTTCACATATCCAAATGTGGGTATCCTTTCAACATATAAGCAATTCAGATGACTTCATAGCTCAGGGAGGATAAAAAGGCAGTTTACTTCTAACCAGGCACTTCATAGGCTGAATGGATACCACAGTGACAGCTGAATGAAGACCTTTTTCCTTCTGCCATGCAAACAACTGTGATGGTTGGAAAAATATACATATTTAGCATTCTTTCGTGACATGTTCACATTCTGTTTTTCACTTCTGACTTTTAAAGTACCCTTGTATGTACCCAGTTTTGTAAAATGTAGAAGCATATATATATATGTATATGCAGTCTATGGAAGGGGCTATTTCTGCACATACTGTCTCTATATACTATGATTTGGGGTTTTTTTTACTTGAATAAAGTACAATATATTTTATTGTACTTCACATGTAGATGATACAGGTTAGATCTATAACAACGTATGTGACAGTATATCTTATGTGCTATACAAACGCATTATATGATCACACAACACAAACTGTCACATATTCATTTACACACTGAATATATGCCTACCATGCACAAATGCTTCAGCAGAAAGAAATATGCTCAAGTTGCAGTCAAGTACTCAAAGATTTGAAGCACTGGTGTTAAAGCTTTCTATGCTACTTGGTTCAATAAAAATTAATTTCATTCAGCATATCCAAAGCAAGGTGTGTTCTCTGTATTACATTGGACCTCTGCCTCACTTGAATGCATACATGAGGCAATAGGCAGTTTTGCCAGAGCCATAGAAGATACTGAGGTATTGCAGATACTAAGTGTTGAAACTTTCAGGTGTCCTCCCCACTGCCCTCTTGGACACTTAAACTTCTACATGAAGTGTTATGGAAGAGTTCAGCTCCTAACAACAGGATTTGCTGGTATCAGCAAGTTCAGCAGGAACTGACATAAATTAATTCAGAAACATGAACAAAAGGGCAGGACTTAGGTACTGTTAGACTACATTCAGATGTTCACTGCGTAAAAAATACAATATTAAATTAGAATAGCAATCAAAAGCTGGATCCTCTTCTCCCACTGAAAACTTCAGCACGAATCCTTAACTTTTTCTGGATTACTGTAACTCATACGAGCTAGCACAAAATGGAACAGCTACAACAGGAAATACCAAGACAATTTTAGTTTAAAAAAACTTGACAGGACATACTCAGGATGCCATTGTAGGCATCTCACAGGGGTGTTCTGGCCACCAGGGCACCTAGCTGCATTTTGTGTGTTGTTGCACATGCTCTGAGGAGGGCTACTAGATGAGATCTCATGGCTGAAAAAGCTGAAAGACTCCCTTTTTCTTAATTTTGGTTAAGGTGTGAGGGATGCACATGACTGCAACATTTTCAGGACCATGTAGGACACAATGGGAATATAGGTGGCTTGGGAGTGCTGCCAGTAAAAATGTTACTTCCTCAGCTTTTAATCACGCTTTTGTGAATGTCAGGAGTTTTTAAAGCTTGTCTTAGGTGACTACAATGACATTTAGGTACCAAAGTCTCCTTCATAAAGCTAGTCCTTATTACTTAGATTTGTTCCGTGCGTGTCCATTTTTCATCTCTCCTACATATGGTACTACTTTTTATACCCTTTACCCATTCTTTAACTTTTCTGCTGCATGCCTTTTACCACCAGATATTCTATTGCTTCAGAAGCTGACACATTACTGAATTTATCTCCACACACACTCTTGCAGGGAGAGAACTCCCTTTCATAAACCAAAGCTCAGAAAGATTTGGGCCAAAGCTATCCGCTCGTTTAAGTTCCCATTCTAGCTAACTAAATTGATACCTATAGAGATGTCCAAAGCGGGACATCCATAAACTTCCTTTGGTCAGCCATTGTGCAAAACAGATTACAGGACATTGAATTAGCAAATGAAGAACACGCAGTGAGTAACCACTTTTGTAAACTGTGGTTTATGTGACTTGCCCAACATCACATAGGAATTCTGTGGCAGGGCAGGGAAGACATCCATGCTATTAAGATGATTCTCCCTTAATCATATATTATCCACCTGTAATTCAGCTCTCCATTCACTATTCCCTTTTTAATTTCTAAAATGAATGGTACAAAAGATGTTTAATTAGGTGCTCTACAAAGTCTGAGCATGCTCCATGAAGATCTTCCCTTTGAAAGTGATTGGGGTGGAGCACATGTCATTTACCTTAAGCTATTTAAAATGCAGATGTGTAGTCAAAGATAATTTTCTGACCTTCCTCTGTAATCAGTGGCATAAGATAGGCACTTCCAAAAGGGTGACTAATCCCATATTGAAAGCCTGTCTAAGACTGAATGAATTGCCCTCTGGAAGTGTTTAGATGTATCCATTAACTACAAAGAGTACCTAGATGACTAGATACCTATATTTTCAATGGCTCAAGTTGAGTAAGATGAAGCTTGACTTTTGTGTTTTAAAGTGTACCTGAATCTTACGAACAGTGTGAGTGCCAGTAAGAGCAAGTACTGTGAACATCCACAACCGCAGTTCCAAAAATAACCCAGATCTTTTATCTGACACCTGTAGTGGCTTCATGGGTAAGCAAACATGATTAGTTATCTACCTAGACCTTTAAGTATCAGAAGGCTGGGAAAGTGCAGTGAAGTCAATACAAATCCTAAATTATTGTTAGAAATCGGGATTTGTACAGAGCTTTTCAGTAAAACAGGATATTAAGAACAAAGTGACCCTGAGAGATAGAGGTAATAATCAAGTAAAACAGTACGCTTAGTACCTGAGCAATCAGTACAGAGGAAACCTCTCAACAGGTGATGTCCAAGTGAAACAGAAGTTCAGAACACCAATTTACCAATTATGAAGCCAACAGAAACAAGATCAGCTGAAAATCGGCATATGATCCCTCTGATTAATGAACAGAATCTGCTAACTTTCTGTGTCAAATGAGGCATACTTTGTGTCATAGAAACAGTGCCCCAACCATTGCTCTGAAAAATTCTGTAGTTTAAAAGTGCTTTCACAGTGGAAACAACCCTCTGTAGAAATAATCCTTTTGAATTTGGAGGAGGCTGGGGAAAGCAAAGTCAGCTGTTCCACATGGATGAAGGAATCTATTAACACAGAGCAAATTGCAGGTTCAAAACCAAAGGACAGACTCTCTTAAAAATTAGCAGTCTTCACTCGACTACATTATTCCACTGAGGTCACACATCCTTACATGTTAAAGTAAGGTAAACATATATATACCTAACCAAAACAAAACTTAGCCTAATAGATTATTACATTTCTATAAACCTGATTTTGTCCCCAAACATGAGAATGCTATGGTTTTGCATATTTATTTTGTTAATTGTGTATTATTAAAAGGAGAACAAAATAAGTACTTGTGCTTTTCAACAGAGCTGATCATACTTTTCATTATAATGGGAAATACATAACTCAGAATTCTGTACTGTAATGACTGAGAACAGATGAGGTGGAGAATAAAGCAAGCAATTTAATCAGAGTGAGAGTTTTGACCCTCAAAATAGATTAATTATATTTACGTGTTTCATTCACAGCAAATACCTACCCTCTGGTATAATATATATATTTCTCCTATCATTGCTCTGCAGCTGAATGTGGAAAAGCAAAAAACCAAACCAAAAAATAATAATTAAAAAAATGAAGACCAACCCAGGAAAACAGAAGTTTATTATCACCTCTGAGATTACAACATAAGAAATAAGCTGGCAGCCTGGTTTCTTCTAATGCTAATGCTCAAAAAAAAATATGTCTAGCAAGCATCTAAGCTACAAATGAAATGGTTCAACTTGGCAAATGCAAACATGTACTCAGGCAGACAGGAGTCAGAGTGAAATAGGAAAAAGCTGGTGAAAGAGAAACACATCTTAAAATAGAGTGCATCTGAAAGGTATACCCAACTTCCACTGGAAAATTTTCTTTCAAGTTTAGTGTCTTTTATTCCTACCCAAAAAACATCAAGACTTAATTTCAAAGCATTCAAAATATAATTATATGACAACTTTATTGTCATCACTAGTGTAAACCTTCCTTTCTGATTTTTGGTTTCAAAAGTTAACTTTCTATTTGCCTCACAAAACCACCCCAAAATCTGGTAAGATACACATGACATTTTTTTGTTTATTTCCCTTTCTGTGAGGTTACCAGCCTTCTCACAAGCTGTTTTTAACATCATGAAAAATTTTAGACCATTTAAAATTACTCAGTGAATCATGTGACATCAAACCTAAACAATCCACAGCATATTATCATTTTCCTGCATGGCAGCCAACTCTAGTGGACTGTACAAAAACTAGAAACAAGAAACTCCCAGATTTTACTCACACCTCTCTAACTGGCTTTCATACTCTACACTTCTACAGATTTTACACTGTTTGGTCATGCCTTACTTATTTTCCTGAGGCGTGTAAATATTATCACCCAAATTACAGCTAAGGAAAACTAACTATGCTTATCAGTTGTCTGAGGTCAGAAACAAGTCGGTATCATTATCGCTATTACAACATGTGTACCTCAAGCGCATTTCTGGATAGGTCGAGACAGGAAAAGGCAACTAGTGGTTCATTCTGGTGCCTATTTGAGGCAAGTTCCAGAAAGGTGTTCAAAAGTCTTCTTTTGGACAATGCTGATCAAAAAATGCAGCTTCTAAAAATCACTAATTAGCTCTTGATTTTTATATTTATGTGTTACACATAAGCATGAGAAATAATTCATGAAAATGTCTCATTTTTATTGCAAGAATTTTGCAAGTCCATGGAAAAATTACAACCATGGAAGATAAAATGGCATCACCAGAATTTGCATTAAAAATGTGCTGCACTCAGTTCTAATTTTTTCTAATGGGAGACATAGGCATGGAATAGTTTATGAATAAAAAAAGACCAGATGCAAAGGGATCTCATAGAAATTTTCAGATAATTCTGCATGACATTTGTTTGTAATACACTGTCTTATCTACCTGAACGTTACACTGAACTACAGTACCTACATTCTGTAGAGGACGTTTCTGACCTTTGTTACACAAATAAATTTAGTAATTTATTTTCCCCTCTAATTCCATTTGGTTGGTCACTCTTTCTGTTCACCCTGAAACCATTTGACTCTTATCTGTTGTGTCCTGTGTGATACTTGGGGAATTGCTGGCACAATAACACTGCAGAAGACAAAAAAGTCACCATATTGAAAGTATCATAACACATCTAAGAAACAACAGAAGTGACAGTAATAGCTCAGTTACCTATGCACACAACTGGGTACCAACATGTCCAAGCTTCTAGGCTTCTCTTAGTGTGTGGTGTCAAATAAAAACTTTATCTTGCATCATCCTTTCTGTCACCATTAATAAGGATTTATCTACATACTGAATACATAAGTCAGGTGAACTAATTAAGGCTTATACAGCATGGGTGATGTTAATACTTGCAAATAAAGATGTTTAGGACTATAATTTCAAATTTTTATTATTCATTATATAAAATAAACAAAACAAGATTTTCTGAGCATAGGTCAATCAGAAGGTACTACTCTATGATTATCACTGACTTTTATTAAAGTCTTATTTTTTTATGACTTTATTAAAGTTATTAGAATTTTTTAAAAATCCCCATGTCTGAAAACTTACATCTCTCTACTGAAATCATTACAGATTTAACAACGTCTGAGTCTTTTCTCTGCATGTAAAATGCTAATTATTCATCAGTAAAATAGGTATTCACGACTGACCAGCAAGATTTTCCCTCTGCATGACTATAAACATGTTTCTGTGTCCGAAATGTATCTTCTCAGCCTGACTCTACATTACATTAGTGTTTCAGATTAGCTTCAACTTAACCTAAGTAATCCTCTTTCCTTAGATGGTGTAGTATTACACACCTCTATTACTCATTTTATTTACTTCTTCAGAATGAAATTGCTGTCTGCCCTCCTGGAATAGTAGATAATTAACTCTTTAGAAATAAGGTTAGTGTTTTGCTAGACGAAAAGCTCTTCCTGAAAGTGAAGTGAACAAATATATACAAAGATTATTAGAAAATGTATGCAACCGTTTTGACCCCTGAGACAAAACTAACAAGCCAGACCAGAAAATAAATTGTACTGTACGAACTCTGGCTCAAAAATGAACAACTTCTTTGATAGTTCACTAATATACCTCACACTCAAGGAAAAAATATGGAGAAGAGTGTGTTCCACCATTTCCAAACAGTCACCATCTTTTAAATCTAAAAGTTTAACTCAGCACCACTGATTCTAAATAAGCTTTTAGCTACCCCCTCCAACATACATACCAAATGCCTGGTAGTCTTGAATCAAAAAGCACCTTTACAGCTTCATACAGACTTTTGTCCAGGTATGCTCATTCCACAAGGGAAGTATTAGACATCTCATATGATCCCATGAGGCTTACAGTGTAGGTCATACACAGTTCATTCAGATAAGCAGCTGATCTCCAACAGCTTTTGCAGCCAAAACGTAAATGCTGAGCATTTTCAGTTTTGCTTCACCAAGGCTTAAAATGTACAGCAGTACTCAACCGTAAAGCAGTAGAGATGTTCAGAGTAATACTCAAATCACTGTGCTAACTAGGTGTGATGAGAAACTACTGGCAAGAGGGAGGGAGGAGGGGAGGGAACATGATAATACAAGGTCAGTATCAGATAGATGAAGTCTCTAATCTAATTCATTACTCCGCACTGTAATACAAAACCTGAGAGAACTGAATATTTCTCTCACTGGGGAGGGGCCTCTGTCAGGACAGGAAAATCTCTCTCTATACCTCTATATCTGTACATATGAATGGATATTATATGGTCTTTCTTTCTGCCGCTGAACCAGAAATGAGCTGATTCAAGAGAGGCAGAATAAAGACTAGGCAAAGTAAATCTTTTGCCTCCTATACAGAAACACTATGCTAACTGCTGTGGCAAGGACAAGTTGTCAGTAAAAGGTGGGAAAAAAACCCCAGCAAAACAAACAAAATTCAAAACCAAAAAACAACAAAACCCACACACAACCAGGAAGGAAAACCAAAAGCAAAAGCAATAAATACATTTAAATAATAACAGATTTGTAACACAATTGTTTCATCATCAAACAGTACCCTGGGTTCAGAAGTGTTGTATGTCAACAGAGCATACAAATGATTATGGTAAACTTAGGACCAGCATGAATTACATGGGCAAAAATTATTTCTCAAGCCACTTCTGTCTAATAGGACAGCCCTACAGCATCAAGGACAACACCTATGTAAAGAAGACAGATTATCAAATTATTGGAATCTTCTCCCTTTCAGTTTTCTACTTCCCTGGCTATGACTTGCATGGAACAGTACACCTTTTACAAATTTAGGTAAGGTTTACGTGAAAAATCCAAGGACATGCCCTCAATGGAAAAAAAAAAGCTCGCTTGGTGTGAGATCACTGGGCAGATATGACAATGGTAGATCCAGATATCCTTGAGATGATGGGTAACCTTTAAAGTATTTAAATGAAC
>JANHGB010014008.1:0-15960 GCA_026283785.1 Coracopsis vasa | reverse complement strand
GGTGGTCTTAGCATTAAGTTCAGCTTCTGAGTATCACCAGTTACTCTTTGGTATTAGCATGCGATGAAGAAGAGCAGAGGCAAAGCCTATGGGGTGAGAAAAAATGTAGTATGGTCTCCTGAGGATGGACAGACAAACCTGTGTCAGGGAAACTGTGTGAGTGGGATGCTGATAACTTTGTCTAGAGTAAGACCTGGGCTTTGTGAAGCAGTCTGGCTTCACATACATGTGCATGGAGGCAAGTTGAGAGGTGAAAGCAGATGGTGGACCAGATTCTCTCTCTTCCTGCGCTCTGTGAAAGTTTTTATTATACACTAACACACAGAGCTGTCTGTGCAGTGAATGGTGCACTATGTGATAACCCTCCCTTAGAGGGAAATATGCTTTGACTATTCTGGGTACTGCTGGCTTTCTTCCTGCTAGTGACAGCATCTGCTGACATTGCTCCATCATGAGTCAGCAGCATGCTCAGAATGCATTTGCTTCTGTCCCTGTGCTTTGTTGTCTGCCTGCATACTCCTAAAAGTCCCGTTATCCTGATGGCAGCCGTAGTATTCCCTCTGCAGCAAATCTAATCACGTGGACCTATAAGTAGAAGCTTCCTTGCAAGGACAGATAGTTGCTGACTTGGTTGGAATGTCCCTAAAACACCTAGTTTGTTATGCATATGACAGCTGCAGCTTTTGAGTGTTGAATGCAGCATCTTCTCTCCTTCATCAGGCCCAGCTCTGCATTCAGAGGAAGAGAGTGAATCAGACAGTGACCTGAGCATGGGCTCTGAGGAGCTGGATAGTCGGGCAGCATCCCCTCAGCTAGATGACATCAAAGGTGAGAGATGGGGTCTTAAGAAGTATGGTGAGCTTGCAGATAATGCAGTGACAGTGAGATTTGTGCTGCTTTCTTAGGTATGTGGGAAAACTTGTGGGTATCTATAATATGTTTTTTTATGATCTCACTTCCTGCATTTTCTACATTTTTTTTTTTTTTTTTTTTTTTTTAATTTTCCGTGTATTGCTGTGTGTTAACCCAAGGTAGGCAAAGATGAGAAGCTAGACGAAGAGCCTTCATCTTTCTCACTCCTCATTGCTGGGCCTTCACAAAAGTGACCTCCCTGAGTTGTCTGTTTAAATGGCACTGTCATTGCCTAAACTCAGAAATAGTGTGAAGGTCCATCAGAGTTGCCCTGTGTGGACAGCTCAGTGCTGTAATCATGCTGGAGAATTAAACGTCCTTGTAAGAGCTGCCTCTTTTGGCAGATACGTTTTAGTTTTCTGTTTTGTTAAGGTTACTCTGGATTTGAGAGGGGCTCAAGCCAAACTGGGAATAAAAGCCCTCTTCACGTTAAAGTATCTCCCCAAAAGAAATTAAACTAATAAATTTTAGGTTTGAATTCGCATCTTTAGGAGAAGATGAAGTTTTTCTGAATAGGTAAGGCTAGATTGTGAAAGTGCAGTAGAAAGTACGCTTTAAAAAGTTGCAGAGGTAAATAGCTTTGCAATGGTTTGTGTGGATAGATTAATGATAGCTAGTAGGTTTTCTCTATGTGAGTTATATTCAGCTGTTTATAGTTGATGTGGGTTTGTGCCAGGTTACAGAGAACAAACAGACATTTGTGTCAGAATGCTTCCTTTAACAGCATAGTTTCTTCAGTAATGAACAGTTTGAAGAATCTGTGCTTTTCCCTCTCATGTCTAACTGCCTGTCATTTCTTTCATTAGTTTTCCAGAATGAGGTTCTGGGTACATTACAGAGGGGTGAAGAAGAAAACATTTCCTGTGACAACCTGGTCCTGGAAATCAACTCCCTTAAGTGAGTATTTCCTTAGGGATGCTGTCCCTTATGCTGAACAGTTGGGTTTGACAGTGGAGCTAGAAAAAAGAGGAGAAACCATGTGAATACCCCATATATGATTGTTAAACGTCAGTTTCATCAGTATAGAGCATGGGAAATGCAGATTAGAGATCATGACTGAATGCCAACAGGAGCTGATGGAAAGTGCCAGCTGCATCTATAGCATCCTTAGTGGCTAGGCTTTTCCTGCCTGAATTCTGTAATGAGAGATTGAATTGCTATTAAGTAACTGTGGACTGAAAAGAGCAATCCAGTTCTTGGCACAGACTGCCTGTAAGTTTATGCAGGGGCTCCTGCTTTGTGCATTGCAACATTCAACCAGCTGCCTGCAGCTGGGGCTCTACTGTGGTGTGGCTTGTCCACTCTGTTTTTACAGCAGCAAGTTTAGAACACGTAATCAGAGTATTTTACCTACTATTTCTCAAATACAAACCTGTTTCTCTTCTCTTGTGCAACAATATTCCTACAGCACTCTCGTAAATATGAGGGTGCTTTCCCTGCAGCAGCTTGTTCCACTGTGATAGCAGATTTTCAGGATTTTTTGCCTTCTGCAGGGCCTGATGCAGTCCAAGGTGGTCTTATTGCCTGAATATTTGGAAACACAAACGAAAAAAGTATGGAAGATGAAAATTAAACCTTCTGATGTATCTCTGTGAAGAGACATGATCTGCAGAGATCAGATAGTGTGAAGTGTTGGGGGGTGCCTTTTTCATTGCAGGTATGCATATAACATTGGCCTGAAGGAGATGATGCAGGTGCTCAGTAAAGTGATCCTGGAGTTCCCACTGCAGCAGCTGGATGCAAACCTGGACTCCCAGAACTATTTCTCAGCATTACTTCCTGTGAGTTCTGTTCCATCTGACTTTTCTCTGGGCTTGACTTCTAGTATATAGGAGTCTGTCTGGATGCCACAGGTGTTTGCTGGATGAGAATTCTTTTTGATTAAGCCTGAAGCCACTTGACCTCTTTGAGTTCATGAGCCTCTTTGTCATCTATAGAGGTAAAAGTGAACTGAAACTATTGTACCTGCTCAGAACTCACCTGAGACTGTAGGTATGGGGAGCTCTTCTTCAGTACCCATGGTTGTTTGTTTCCTGTGTGTGATAGTACAAGTGCATCACTTGCAGAAATAAAAGAAGGGGGATTGTCAGAGATGCCTTTACAGGCTTGCATTCCAGGAACCTGGCTCAAATCCATCATAAGCCCTGTCCCTGGGGCAGCAGGGAGTGCTCCTCTCCCAATGGGATCCTTTCCAAGGTCTTGCTAATCTGCATGCTGAAACTGGTGCCAAATTTTTCCAGCCAAATGCAAAGGCATGATATTGTTGCCTTTGAAGATACAGAATTCTGTTGTGTCTCTAAAAGGGTTGTATAATTGGGTGAGAGCAATTTCTATTTCCTGACTTAAGGGAGACAAAATAGGGTAGGGTCTGCTTTAAAAAGCAGGCAGTCTTATCTTAATGGTTTTGTTGATCCAAGCTGAAGCGATCGCAGTATTTTTGTCTCTTTGCTGTAGCCCATTTATATATTTGGATTTGCAAACTCTAAAGATTGTAGAGGTGCTTTTTCAGAATGAGTGGGTCTGACACTTGTTTGGGAAGGACTAAGGTAATTTTTTTAGGAGATGGAGCTAAAGAGGAGCATTAGACATCCTCATAATACTTCCTCTGAGGAAGTATGCGCTTTCTATTGATGGGGAGGGGTGGAAAACTAATTCTTCATTATGTAGGTGTAAGCATGGCACTTAATTCATCTCCTGGACATGTAGAAATGCCTTCTGTAGAAAACATCCATGTGAACTGATCTGTTCATCAGATAGCTTAGTGAGATTTTGCTGTTTGCTCTGTTGAAATTCTGCTTGCTTTTGTTCATTTTTCAGTCTGTTTTCTTGAATAGCACGTCCTGCCCTGAGAGCAGAATTGAAGGAGGAGGACTGAAGAGAATGTGTAGAGCAGGTGTTAGATTCTTAAGTGGAAAGCAATACATCTAGACAACAGGTTGTATGGAGTTGGTAGCTGTATAGGATGGTGGTGTGGTGTTTTTTCTTTGGGTTTTGTTGTTATTGTTGGTTGGTTGTTTTCCAGCTAGGATATGGCATCTCTGTCTCCTAGGTAGGGCTTCTAATCCAGCATGAGTAGGACAGGAGAACTTAACTTCAGCACCCAGTCAAAAGAGGTTCTAGTCTGGGATAAAGGATACTGCATAAATGCATAATGATTTGCATAATTGCACAGAGCCCCTTAGAAGCTGAAGACAATGGAAGTACTTGAACAAGGGCTTACCTCTGGGTAACTTTGCCCATATATATCTCATCAAAGAAAAGTTGATGCTCATATTTAACAGCAAAGACAGCAAATCAACTCACCTTTAGTGCAAAGCAATAATCTGAAATTCAATAATCTGAATAATGTGAATAATCTGTAATATTGAGGGTGACCATGCCCCATGTCATCGTCAAATGGAATTTTTCTAAGCAGAGAATTGTGTGCCATGTGCATTTATGAAACACAAATTATCCTTAGATTTATTGTTTATCAAACCCGTTGACCATTGTGGCAGCCAGTTTCTTCAGATTCTCCTTTGTAAAGAACAATCAGAAAGTTTCTTTGAGAATCCTTCCCTGGGACAGTTTTGTGCCTTGGTGTCTTTACTGTGTGCAGAACTGTGCTAGCTTTCTGTACTAAAACTGGCAGAAAGGCAGTATTCTGGTGGAATAGACTGTTAATGTTCAACTGCACGCATGATGTTAGTCACTGTTACAATAACCCAATACATTTGAGTTGCTGTGCCTCTAATAGAGGTAGTGGATCAGCCCTCAAAGGCTTATAAAACAGATATCGACGGTCTTCCTGGGCAGCAACTTCATGTATTTCCCAACAGTGCTCTAAAGAGAAGAGGCCAGTTCTTCAGGCAGAACATGCATGTTTGTACAGCACCTGAAACAGTGGCTTTTCTGCAGCTTGTCATTCTGTAGTTAGTAGAAAGTACACTCCATTAATTTACAAGCATTTAGTTACTTACACCCTGAGAATCCCAAACACTAACTTGGTATATAATGAAAGCATGCAGCTGAAGTGTGTAGCTGTGAAGGTAAAAATGCCTCAGTCAGTACTGGTATTAGGCGCAGATCAGCTTATGACTGTTTACATATGGCAAAGTGTTATTTTGCACAAGATGGGAATATTTGCATTCTGAGAGTCATGAATACCAGAAGCCCACTGAATTTTACAGAACTGGTTTATGTTTCTCGCTCTTCGTAGCTCAACTCTAAGAGATGCTGAAGGAAGATGGGTTGCTTGTGTAAGAGTGATGGTAGAGTGGTCCCAGGCAGCTCAGGAGGGGAAATTATGGAAATGCCATGGTTATGATGTATGGTTTGACTTGAAACCACAGTATGTGCTCTGAGGTGCTGGCCCCTGAGCATGAAGCTCTTAAGTGTTGCAGCAATTTTAGAAAACAAGTATCCGGTAAAGAATATGCCCATGGGTATTTTTCAGATGAAACATGGAGGCTTGAGAAATAGAGTTATGTCAGGCATCTTGTTCAGCTCTTGTACAAGTTGTAAAGCAGAGATGGTACAGAAAACCAGAGCTCTCCTAGAACTGTAGATGCAGTTTGAGCAAATATGGCTGAATCTGCTGATAAATTGAAGGCTGTGCTTCTGTTGTCGCTGAAGTAGCATAAAACTACTTATGTAGTTGAGAATGTCTAAAGGGACCTGGGGGGAGCAATGTAGCAGTTCAGTTTGCAGAGCTGGCCACTGTCCGCACTGCTGCCTGGCAGCTAGCATGTGTTGTGCATCTCTTCAGGTTTTCATTAGGGAGTCTTACTCCTTTGTAGCATCATGCAAACTCAATACCTTCTTGTTTAGAACTGTGTCCATTCATGATTTAAAGGCTTTAACAGAAAGGTGTTACGAAGGATTTCTTAGCTTAGAGCTAACTTGCTAGTAGCTTTACTACATTTGAGGTGAAGAATTCCAAAGAATAATGAAAAATGCAGGAGGTTGAAGAGGAGGGACGAGTGTTTAGGATTAAGCATTTTGCTGAAGGCTAAAATACTTTCTGGAAATACACCATGCAACCCTCAGTTTTTTGTTGTGACACCATTAGGATCATTCTGTGCTCTTTCTGTTGTTCCTTGAGCCAGTTTATGTACTACTATACAGATCAGTTTGTTTGTACTAATCCCCTTCTTTGTTTCTGCTTGAGGCATGCAAATTCCAGCATGGTTGCATAGCAGATGTGTCTGAAGAGGTGATGGAGTGTAGTACTATGGAATAGTTGAGCACTATTTCCTCATACAGGCTGCCTTTGGTAGTCCACACTAGCCTGGGTTCTACCTCCACTATGTGTTCTGGAGCAATCCCTCTGATAGGGCTACTGCCTGTTAACAGTTGTCCTGGGCAGAATAGTGCTGATTAACCTGGATGTAGGTGACTCTGAGCTCCTTCAATTACCTGTTTCCCTTCAAAACACACCAGATGTGTTCTGTAAGGAGCCACTGTTGAAGGCACAGCAAAACAGTGTATGTGTACGGGCATGCCAGGGATGTAGTTGCAGGAATGCTTGCTGTTGAATTAATCAATTAAAAAAGATATGGAACTCTGATTTCATTTCCTACATTGTTTATGTAGGATGGTCTGGTCATGATGTGGCCAATGAGGAATTTTTGTATCCTAGTTCTGATACCTTTTAAAGTTGTTATGGACAGGGGTCTAACTGTCTTTATTACCTCCTATCCCAGATTCAGGCAAGTCTGTGCTGATTTGCAGAGCTTTCCCTGCTGCTTGCTTTCTGGATATGTATAACAAGTGAAAGAGCTTTGGGGGACTCAGACAGAAATACCGTTTGATGAGGCAGCACCAAAATCATTAAACTAAAGACTTGATAAAAAATAAGCCTTGGAGGAGAAAACTGCGATCAGCTAGTAGTGTAAGAACTTCTTGCCCTTCATCCTTCCCACCCGTTCCCTGCAGCAGACTCGAGGATCCAAACAAGGCTGTAGGCATACAATAAATGTGTGACTTGCACTTAGGGGCTGCTCCACTGTGTTCCTTTTTAGGGGTGGGTATTTTGCACTGTCCACTTCTACTCAGCTGGTAATTATCCTGGCACTGTCTTTTTCTTTTTTCTTGTTTGCTCATCTACTTTGAAGGAAAGTTCCACTGAAATGTCAGCTGCTCTGTGGGGGAAAGGTTTGAGTAGCATCTATGTACCTCTCCTTATCGGTCTGCTATAAAGTGATTTTGTTTGAGTACCAGGCTCCATTAACACATTTATTGTGATATTCAAGTATTCCATCCAGAGAAGCAAAACCAAGAAAGCTAACGGATATAGAATCATGGAATAGTTAGGGTTGAAAGGACCTTAAGATCATCTAGTTCCACCTCCCCTGCCATGGGCAGTGACACCACACACTAAACCATGGCATGATCTTAAGGTCCTTTCCAACCCTAACTATTCTATGATTCTATGATTCTGTGTCACCCAAGACTCCATCCAACTTGGCCTTGAACACCGCCAGGGATGGAGCATTCACAGCTTCTTTGGGCAAACCGTTCCAGTGCCTCACCACCCTCACAGTAAAGAACTTCTTCCTTATATCTAATCTAAACTTCCCCTGTTTAAGTTTGAACCTGTTACCCCTTATCGTATCACTACAGTCCCTAATGAAGAGTCCCTCTCCAGCATCCTTATAGGCCCCCTTCTGATACTGGAACACTGCTATCCTCAGAGCTTCTTAAAGCTAGGTCCTGTCTGCACATGTGAGACAGCATCTGTTTTATGGACTGAGTGGGGCAAATATATGAAGTGGTGAGCTGAATGGTTTCTTAAAATGCTTCCCTGGGTCAGTTTCTTAGTGCAACACAGCTGAGAAACAGGGCTGAGTGCACACATCCATCTTGTAGCTCAGGAACTTTTCTGTGTTTTTCCCCTGCAGCTGTTGAAGAACTGGACCCCATTGTTTAAGAACTACATAAAGCGGGCATCGGATCACTTGACTGCCTTATTTGCCATTGAGGAATTCTTCCTGGAACATGACAGTCTCTGCACATCAATAGCTAAAGTGAGTATCTGCTCCCAGCTCCAAGGATCTGGTTTTGCTAGATTCGCAGTGAGATTCGTGGTGGCTGCGTAGTCGGCCTGTCTGCTTTAGAGGAGAGAATTTTGGAGTCTCAGTGGAGAGGGTGTATAGAAAATCTGTCTGTAACAATTGCTTTAAATAAAAAAAGTTCTGTGTTTGCCTATGCTTCTGAGGGAGCACAGCTGAGTGTGAGTATTTATTACCAGCATGCAGCCTGAAGGGAGCTATAATTTTGTAGCTTCTAACCTAGATGCCCTTGTTGTGTGACACTGGAAAAGGTCAGGGCAGAGGCCCTCTTTAGGAGCAGCTTTACTTCATTTATCTCTTCATGGTCCCTGGGATCTAACTGCCAAATGGCTTATCCTTCTTTAGAGTGCAAAATGAGCAAAGCTGGGAATAAAGCTGGGATTTCTTTTTCAGGATGAGCTAGTTATGAAACTGAGAATAAAGGGGAGCTGATGTGGCTTATTACTTATCTCCCTGCTTCTGAGGGTTTTCAGTACATTCCTCCTCACCCTCCTTCACAAACATTTTTATCCCTGTGTTTTCTGCCCTGTCACACTGAGCACATTTGACTTGGACCACAGCAGTGTCTCAGGAAGCCCCTGTCTCTTGGAAGAGCTCTCCTAGAGCCTGCTTAACTCTTGGTTCCTTAAGAAAGAGTAATCCTAACTTCTGCTACCAGTGCTTCTGGCTTATGGCAAAGCACTTAGGACTGGAGCCAAAAGCCTTCATTTTGGTGAGCCAAAATGTCCTTGAATTACAGCAATTGTTTGGCATGTGTCCATTGTTCTAGGGGCCTGGGTTTCCCTGGAGGCTGGGAATTGAAGTGACACTTTATATTTGGAGTTGGCAGCCAGCTTTGTCAGTGCTGTGCCACAAGGAGACCAACTGCAAAGTGCCTGCTCTGCCTCAGCACAAAGGCACCCTGAGAAAGCATGATTGTGTCTTAGCCTTTCTGTGCTGGGCAGGAGTTTGATCTGATAAATGACCAATTGCTTTGACACCTGCCATAAGGCACCTCTAAGAGAACTGGCAGAAGGAGCAAGCTTGGGGCAGGGCTGAAGAGCTTGATGCTCTTCTCTGCACATGTCACCGTTATGCATATGTAGGCCTGCTTAAGAGTTGCTTGTTAGATCTGCTTTGGGAATGGGTTTTGGATGGCTTAAAAGAGAACTTAAGTTACATCTTGAACTGATGTCCTCTGTGGCCGTTTATTGCCCGCAGCTCTCAATCATACCCTGTATCCATGAGCTGAAGCTGATGAGGCTTGAACTTTGACTCATGATGTGTCACAGCATCTGACTGTCAGGAGCATAAGGCTTGGTAGGAGAAGCACAGTTATGTTTAACAATAAAAGCAAAATTAAGCAAACTGAGTGCTTTCTGTTGAAGATGGAGGTGGGAGACACAGGTTATGTGCAAACATTGTACTTGGACATGATCTAGCCCCAAAAGAGTTTATAGAGAGCCCTGTTGCTCTTTCCTCATTGATGCAGGTGTTGATGACATTTTACCAGCTGGAAATTCTGGAAGAAGATGTAATTCTCAATTGGTTCTCCACGCGGGACACATCTGACAAGGGAAAGCAGCTTCGTAAAAACCAGCGGGTAAGTCCCAAAGGTGTTTAAAGAGGCAGGATGGGGAGGAGGGAGAGAGAGGGGAAGACAACAGCTGCTAAAAGAAACTTTGAGTGGAGTTTGGTGCCACTGTCACCTTCTGTGGAGCAGCTGCCAATACATGGTAGGACACTAATGCACCAGTGCATTAAACACTAAGCAACACAACTGTTTTCCAGAACAGACGCTTCTGTGCCTTCTGCCATAATCATCCTGTTTGGATGAGGAATGGAGTTAGGAGGAGGAGGAGATTGTTTTTAGTGGGGTCTCTGTAGCACGAGGCCAGCACTTTCTGGAGCAGCAGCATCGCTTGTGGAAGCCAACACCCATTTGAAATGGGCATTAGGCCAGTGCCCTGCATGCTGGCCCCATACAATTCCTTTGAAGCTTTCATTCCTGGCTCACCAGTCCCTTCACATATATTTCTAAGTGTTTGCTGTACTGAGTGTTTTCATTTGGCTTGTGTTGCAAGGAGTGTATAAACTTCCCCCCTCCATCAGGCAGAACTTTGTGCTGCAGTTTGGCTGAGCCCTGTCCCAGTCGTCCTCCCTGGATCTGGAAGAGGAGCAGAGGAAAAAAGCCATCTCTGAAGAACTCCAACTTTATTTAAAACCTTTGCAAAGTCAGCTCTTAGTATAGGTCAACAGTGCTTTCAGCTGCTTATTTGAGCTCAGTTAAAAGGTAAAATGAGCTGCCTTCTTTATAGCCATTTCTCAGGCAGTAGGTTTTTCCCGGCAGAGTTTTCCAAGTGTGTCTCATTTAAGTTGCAGCTGTCATCTCTTCTCCCTCAAGTTCTGAAAACTCTCAAACTTTTGCCTTTTTGTTGTGGGGATTGTCCGACTGGAGAAATCTCCCTCAGGAATCTAATCAGTCTGGGTTTGCCCACGGCATCTCAGTTGGTTTTCATCTAAACTTTTGTCTCTCTCTCCCTCAATCTGCCTCTATTTCCATGTTTCCTAGAAACATTCTCTTTCTCTTTTGTGTGTGTGATACTGGTGCTCACTGACATGGTGTAGTTGTTGAGTGCTCCCCAGCATCTGTTTGGTGTCACTTGTCACCCAATTCCATTTCATTGTCTCTGCAGCTCCAGAAGTTTATCCAGTGGCTGGAGGAGGCAGAAGAAGAGTCGTCTGATGGCGACCAAGACTGACATGGTGGCTTAGCATGAGAAGAGGCACTCTCACTGCCTTTCTGGGCCAAGTGGGCAGGGCAAGATCAATGCCAGTGCATGGTGTGTAGATGTGGGGCCTGATATCGAAGAGACTGACAATCCCATCGTTAATTGTGTGTTCCCAACTTTGCCACTTCCCTCCCTCACTTGCCCAGTGGCACCTTATGTTGGATGGTTGCAACCCAGAATAAAAACAATAGGGAAAAGCAGAAGATGGTAATACCTAGAATCCCTTTGGAGCCTGGATGTGATATACTATAAACTATCCTTTGGGAGGTCCTTGTTACTAATACAAAGCGAGCAAATAGATGCAAATGCATACGATGCCCTTATAAATCTATAACCGTTGGGGTCATGGAAGAATGGTCATACAGCTAAGCTATTTGGAGTCATTGTTGCTTCTGGAGCTAGGAGAACTCCTGCTGAAGAGACACTGGCAAGGTTGGTGAGTAGGAGCATGTGGATTAGGATCTGGAGTGCAGGACTGGGATTCAGGAGTTCCTGTGCCAGGAGAAGATGCAGTTGTCTGAGGATGCCAAAGGCATTTTGCAGCCTGGAAGGCACTTCTGTGATCTTTCGAGAAGGGAAAATCTTGCCATCTGCCGTGCTAGAATTTAACACAAGGCTGCACAGTAGAGCTGGTAAAACTGTGTTTCCCCCATCTGCAGAATGGGATAGTATGTGCTCAGTTCCCCTGCGGGGGTTTGCTAATAGTGGCTGTGCACTGGTCAGTGAAATACTATATGGATCACCAGATCTTAGACGTGATCTGTCTTCTGTGCGTCCCCAGCTTAGCAGACGTGTTTTAGGAAAGTGTTTGTTTTTCTTTAATAAAAAGGGAGCAGAGATGCCTGGCTCCTGCTGCACCAGCTACACTTGTGTTCTGCTCTGGGGCACTGACTGCACCAGCTGCTTTGAGGAGGATGCAAGTTGCTAAATTCTGCTCCTGTGTGAAAAGGAGCAAATGGTATTTCCTTCAACAGCATGTGCTTCCTGTTTCCACATGATTTCAGTTATACAATCATGTTTATTCAGTTGCTTACTTCATGTGTCCTTTTATTTATTTGAAAACTTCCCTTCCCTCAGACAGCAGGGAAAGTGCTGCAAACCCACTGCAAAGTTCTGCAGCCGCAGAGCAACTCAGCATGCAGCAGGGAACAAGTGTGCCTCTGGCACTTTGTTGCCAGCACAGACAATGTGTGGCAGCAATAAGGCCTTTAAGAACAGCTTCTTGGAAGTGTCGCTATGCTATGTTCTCCCTGCTCTCCAAGAACAGAGTAGGGGAAAAAAGACACAGTGAGAATTGGCTTGTGCTGACAGGTGGGTTATTTGTTGGATGTGCTGACCTTGCCTCTGCCCCTTCAGGAGAAGCATGGAATAAATCCTTTGCAGGGGGAAATGCACTGGAGCTGCCCACTCAGGATATTTACTTGGCTGTTCTGTGGTGCCACAATTGTCAGTGAGGGGACAGCATTGGATGCTGGAGAACAAGGATACTGCCTCTTAAAAACTGATGGTTAGGCAGGACGATCTTGTGCACTCACACTATCAGTTGCCAGGATTGTGCATAAATGTGCTTGTTTTCTGACATTGCAAACTCAGTCTTGTAAATGTTGGGGAAATACTTGGTATCTGAATTTTCTGTATCTGCCAATATTTAATTCAGGGAGCAAATAAAAACTATCCTGGTGTTACCATCTTGTTTGCTTTGTTTGACTTTGAATTGTTTGTCTCCAGCTGTGGAATGTGCCTGAGCAGGGCTTAAGGGGTAAGCAAAATAACTTATCACTACTTTTTCCTCAGGAGATTTTGAGTATGAAATAGGCAGGTGGAGAATCAGCACACCACTGCATTGGTGTAAGTGTTCAGTGATCACTCGTGAGCTCAGTTTACAAGTAGAGAACACTTTGTTAAAACTTCTAAACGTAGAATCATAGAATGAGTGAGGTTTGGTTTTGTGCAGGATTATGTTGCAAAGATGAACTTAAAATCCTATGAAACTTGTTATCCTTTACCATGATCAGCATCAGTGGGAATGTTGGCTGTTAGGTCCTGTGTTGTGCTCTCTTCATGTTGGGAAGTAAGAACTGGCAGAGGGGAAAGGACAGCTATGGGGCACTTGGTAAAACCATTTACAAACCAGCTGCAAGACGTTGTAATTTTAAAATCCCCTTGGACAATTTTTTTTTTTCCTTCTACAGTGTACAGATGGCTTAAAAATGCATTTAACATGCAGTTCTGTAAATGTCTGCATTTTGCCAGAAGCTCTTGATTCTTTGTGCCAAATAACAATTCCACTTTTGTTTTTTCCACATTCCCTCCTCCTTTGCTCCATAGTAGCCAACTTCATGGTGTGAGCCATGGGATAATATTCTGTGGACAGATATCCTTACCCTTCAGGCCTTGGTGGGATGGGGTCTGGTTTTGCTTCTTTTCTGGGATACAGTAGCAAAAAGGAGACAAAGTAGGACTCTTAATATTCTCCAAGATGGAATTCTGGCGTGCTGCAGCATCCTTATGGGCAGGTAAGTGTAGACTTTTTAAAGGAGCATAAATTGTATTGCTTAAGCATAGGGTGGGCTTGATGCTTTCTGTTGCTTTCAATCAAGATTTATGTTTGGCTTGAAATGCTTTTGAGCGCAACCTTGATTGTGCAACCCAGTTTTTTGAGCAAGGTAAGCATAAAGTATTCTTATTTTTTCTGAGGCCATAGTAGTCAGGTGTCTGACTTCCCATCTGAAGAGGATGGATGGATGGATGTCACCTCGTGTGCCTGTATCAAACCCATAACTTCAGTTAAGGAGTGTGCCTTTTAGAAAAAGATAATAATTTTGTGTTGCTTAAAGGTGTAAATGATGGAACATGAGTATGTCCACCTCTTCTTTGTGCTGTTCTGAGATGCACTAAAATGCTTGGAGCCTGTTTACTCTGTCAGGAGAAGCAATGCTACCAGTGCTGCAATATTTAAACGTAGGCATAGGCCAACAGGCTGTTCAGAAACTCTTGTGGACCTGTAGTGCTCAGCACGATCCCCTACTGCTGATTTCTTTGGCTCTGTGTTTTTAACCTCCATTCATTAGAAGTGAGCCATACTTCACAAGACCTCTGTGAGCAGTTAAATCAATCTGTCGATTGAGTCTATTCAATCACTTGGCCTGTTCTGAAAGAAAAGGCAGCTGTAGCAATGAGATTTCTTCCACTACCACACTGGGGGTGCGTGGCACCCCTCCTCTGGGCTGCGTGTGCTCCCTCAGGAGCTCAGCACTTCAGAAAATTGCCCTTTTGGTAACAAAGGTGTCTAACAAGTATGTACGGGCTCCAAGGTGCATCTACAGCTGTGTTGGAAGGCGGGCAAGAAAGTGGCCTGTCAGGGGAAAACTATAATTCTTCCGCAGAGGAGTAGCATTTTGGGCAGGGAGGTGTTACAAAAAGACTTTCAAGTTATCTCTGTCAGGGCTGACACAATAAGAAGCAGCTTAACTTAAACTTTTCCATTCCTGACGTGGATTACTCTTTCCAGGTACACTGGCTTTTGCCTCGGAGCTCTGAGCATGAGGAAGTGACAATCTTCCAAGAGCCGATGTGGAAACATGGGAGAGCCTCATGCCTCTTACAACTTGTGCTTACCTGAGGTCTTCCCTTGATTATCTTTTTTCTTTAACTTCATGTCGGAGTCTTCACCCAGTCAGGCAATGCTGGCCAGGTAATTGCTAGCAACACCTACAGGACTCTTTCATGCCTGAGAAGGCTATTTGGCTCACACCACTCTGCCAGCCTGAGGAGCTTGGCTCTGTTCCCTGTAAAATCTCTCTGGCTCCTCTTCCTACAGCAGGTGAGTCTGTCGCTGAGGGCTGGTGATCTAGTCTCATGCCCCATGCAGGCCCATGGTGTGGTTCTTCCTTTGCATTTGTTCCTTCTAATCCAGGACGCTGCAAGGCGGTTCTTGACCTTCCTGGTGGTGGGTGTTCCCCAAGCTCTATCCACTCCAGCTTTGCTCTCAGCCACAGCTCCAGGAAACTGCCAATGGAGACGGTTCCTTGCCACCCTTTGGGTGCTGCTGAGGTTTCCAGAGGGGAAGACAGCCAGCCTGAGACTGCTGCAACACAGAGGCAAGTCTAGAGGCTGGGGTCACAGTGTTGATGACTGTAGGGAAGAGAGTGATGGGATCCAGGGAGAGAGAGGATGGGGGATGAACCACAGAGCCAATGGGCTGTTGGAGCAGACGTGTGCAGTTGAAGAGGCATAGTATGTGGAAAGGAGGATGCTTGTGAAGAGCAAAGGATGGAGTCTGCTTGGTGAGGAAATGAGGCTGGGGAACTTGAAGGGTCATTGCAGTGCCCAGTACCAGAGTATCAGAGATGGGTGTGGGATGGTGACAAAGGGTCTGGAGGGAAGCTACAGCAGAAGAGGAAGGGGAGAAGTACTGCACTCCTCTTGTGCAGCAGAGTCCCTGTGTGGGGTGGCCATTGGAGATTATGGGGAGTTCAAAGGGGCCTGGACATGGGAGAACAGGATAGAGCAGGATACACCTCATGTTCTGTCATCTGTACTTGAGGGGCATGTAGTTGTATGAGGAGAGTAGAGAAGGCTGTGAGATATGTTGAAAAGGACCAGGGCTGCCAAGTTGGAAGGGAAGGCTGGGGTGTCTCCATGAGAAGCAGTGGAGGTTGCAGAAAGGAGGAGCACATGGGGCACAGGAATGATCATGTGTGTGAAGCAGTGTCACTGCATGCAAGGGGTTGAAAGCTGAGTGGGGATGGGAAGCCTGGGAGTGGTATATGGGTGCATGCCGGCTAGGACTGGGAATGCAGGTGTGTGAGCTATATAAGGCAGTATATAAAGGGATGTGGATATAAAGCAAAAATCTGAACCTATCCACAGCAACCCCGGCTGTGCATGGCTGGGAAGGTGCTGACGGGTGCAGTCCCGGGAGGAATGCTCCCAGAAGAGATGTGGTGCAGCAGGAGCAGCAGTGGCTGTATGGCCGTGGGGAGAGGGGAGGAGGGGTGCGGGTGTAGGGACCAGGGGCTGATGGAGGTCAGTTCTAGCCCTGGCGGGTCTCAGTGCGGGATCCAGACTGGGGGCAAGGTGCGGGGCAGTAGCGCGGCAGGACTCTGGGGTGCGGATGTGCGGGTCCGTGCAGCGCGCAGGGTGTCCGCTGATCCCCGGTCCACATTGGGGCCTCAGTCAGACCTCGGCGCGCGGCACGGCCCCATGGGGCACCGGTTCCGGTT
>JANHGB010014005.1:0-10623 GCA_026283785.1 Coracopsis vasa | reverse complement strand
TTGTAGTATTATCTTTCATCTGTTTTTGATATAGTTAAGAATGTAGCTATAGAGGGTGTGACTGCTAAATAAAGAATAGTTGCTGATACTGCAAACATATAGGAGTTCCAGTGCTTCATAATTCCCTGCTTGTTAGCTGTACTGAATTAACTCACCACATGCATGGCTCTAATCTGCTGTAAACACAGAGTGAAATGCATTATCTTAAAACCACCATGAAGGCAAGCTGGCTGATAAGCAGAAAATTGGAAAGATCTGATTACTCATTTGTTTGTAATTGTGGGTCCACACCCATAATTCATGTTTCTGGGCTGATCTGAGTCCTTCAGAAGCAAAGGGTATTAGCAGAACTTGTACTTTGGTTTGTAGCTGTCAGGCTTTGTAAAATCTCTTGCATGAAAGGCTTCAGAAACAACGTTTTATCCTTCAGCCCAGGAAAGAATTGCCTCATCAGCAAGGTGCTGCTATTTCAGCTGCCTACCTTTCTAATTGAATTTAGAATATAACAGAATCATCACTAGCAGCACTGCAAACCTTCCCAGTTTGATTTGGATAATTCTGCCTCACTGCTGCAGGGTTTTCTACATACTTTTGGGAATACCCAGGGAGAAATGCAAATTGTGACACAGAATTAGTTAGCTCTCTGCAACAGCCAACAAGATCTAAGTACGCTCTCTGTGTCTCTGTCTCCTTCTGATTTCACTTGTTGTCATGTGTTTATATTGGCAATTGTTTTGTATAGATAGACTTGTAGTGTTAATATCCTGCTTTGATAATATTACTCTTCAGGAATCTTAATGAGTGGCTTCTGTATGTGGCATCTTTAAAGCCTTCCACTGATGGTATTTATTCTTTATTTCCTTTCAGTGGTGAAAGAGCACTGCTGAAGCCCCCTTGGGTAAACAGTGTTTAAAGTAGTCCATGCATTTTAATTAGAAAAGAAATACATAGATAAGGATGAAAGATTTGTTTTCCTCAGGCAAACCATGAGAACATCAGGCCCACAGGTAGCTTAGTTTAACTCCAGAGAGATTACATTTATATCTCTTTGTCTAAATCTTAGAAACTCCGTTCTGATACAAGCAGGACAAATTAAGGTAAGATAAAGGTGTCTTCTCTGCTGGAGGCTTAAGGTCCTTCTTGCTGCACATTATTAAGGTGTCCAGCACAGGGGAGGGGGGGGGAAAGAAAACTGCACCATAATCTGTGTATGAGACTCTGTGCACAGGAAAACATGGGTTATTTTAACTAATGATGGGTTATGGAAGTGGGTTGGTTGTGGTTTTCCTGGTCATGAACCAGTGGGTCCATGAAGCATATTTACATGTTTTAATTATTACAAATCGGTTTGCTGTGTTAGCAAGCTTCTTGTAGAAGATGCACTTCTGGTACTCACCTTTGCTGTGTAGCTGTAGGCTAATGTTTAACTTCTTTAGTAGGTTTGGTTTTGGTTTTAAACTTGAGGGTTTTTAAGCCTCTTTTGAGAGGTTAAAAGACTAGCCTGTGGTTACACAGCATATATACAAGTACTTCTATGGTATGCAAGGGGTATGTTTTCAAGTGGGAGGTCAGCAATGAGTTGCAGAGGCAGAAAATTTTTCAGAGCCTCCATCAGTCCAGTCACTTGAACTTAGATCAAGGATTGCATTTGCTTTTGGGGGAGTACCTTAAAGATTGAAGGAAGGTAAGGCCATGCACAGAAAAGTCTGAGGAAAGATATTTTGTTGTGAATTACTTTCCTAGCTGCTGTAGCATTCCCTCTCTTTGGAAGGGTATGGAGGCTGATGTACGTAGATATCAACAAGGTTTGCTGTTGCTGGAGAACATCAGGAAGACAAGGAAGGCGCTGCATGCTCACAGGGCTATAGTTCATTTCCAAACCATCTTCTAGTTTTCTAATGATGTCTTCAGCTCAGAACAAGAAAATCTGGATGACTTGGCTGAGATCAAATAGAAGGGACACAAGTTGATCATAGGCACCGGATGGCCTCCTGCTTCTCAGTGAGAAGGCTGAGCCGTGGATGTTGCTGCTTCCTCTTCTGCCTTTCAGAAGCAGCCAAAATAAGGATGAAAGACTGAATAGTGGGATTTTTCTAAATGCCTGCCTTGAGACTATTGTCAGCACAGCTTTTAGGCTGGATATAAAGGAATGCATTATACCTTGCAGTGTTCATTGTGTAGGAGCTGGTCTTATAAGGTGTCTGGTCCTGTACTGTGACAGACTGCATATAGACACATCACCACCCATATGTTTTACTTCAGAAGAAGGCTGAATATGCTGCAGAACTTGACTGAGATCCTGTGATACCAGAATTAACTCATGTAGAGTTATTGTGCATTATTCAGTAAAGCAAAATATCTCTGAAAGGTGTCATCTCTAAGTACATGTAAGATTGATTTGATTTCAAAACCTAAGTCAGATTCTTTAGTATTACCAAGCCCAAGACCTAAATGGGAAAAGACAGCATCTGCTCTCTAGGTTGTGCAATGATCTAGGTAGGCTCTGGGCTGCTCTAATTAATCTCTTCCTTGCTTTGGGATATTCAGAGCAAGAAGAGCAGTCTGGCAGCCAGAACCATTAGGTCTGTGCTAGATGAGGTTCCTACATGCTGGTGGGGTCTGTAGGTCTGCCTCCCAAACCCTTTGCTGTCCTGATGCCAGCTGAATAGGACAGCCCAGAGCTTTACATGAAACACTCTGAAACATGTGCCAGGCCTGTAACCATCATTGTGTGCAATTATGGCACACACATAGGTAGATTTGTTAAAGAGCATAATGTGGAAGAGCCTTCCATTTCCGAAGCAGAAGCCTTTGTTTTAGAAGCCTCTGCCATTTACTGGTCATTTGTTGTGGTCTTCTGAAAAATGTCAGTGCTGTCTCCAACCTAATTACCAGAGTAAAAGACCAGTTATCACTTACCAAAGCTTTGATTGCTTTTTCAGCCTTGTATGGCCTCTTGGTTAGTAGGTGGAATTGTGTACAAGATTGGCTCTCTTTTTTAGGGAAAGATATATAAGAAAAGAAAATAAATAAAGGAGCCAAAAATTCAACTCCCAATTCTGTGCTTTAATGGTTTACAGTTTTACAATTTTTTTAGACATAAGCTTATAGTCGTTCTCCTTTAGAAACCAGGAAAACTGAAATCGCATTTAAGTCTATCTTTAGGTTCATATTTCTTCAAAATGTACCCCTTGAGAATGAAGATGCAGCTTCCCAAAGTCTAAACCGCAAGAGTCAGCAGGAGAAACAGCTTGCTTGAAAAAAATCGGAGGAGTAATTATTAATTAATGTACAAAACAAGATTTGGTGTGCAGAAATCTCTGCTTTTCTCTTGTTTTTATCACTGGTTTCCTCTTTTTCTGGACTTCAGATACAGCTCCGAGCAACCCAGCTTATGTTGTGTTTCTGCGGATCCAAATAATCAGAAGAGAACAGGTCATATGTTTTGACAGATACCACATAAAAGGAAATGTTTAGACTGGTATACCCATACTCGAATTTGATTACAGGGAATTAAGTTTCTTCAAAGCAAATGGCTTTCTTTTACTTCTCAGTATTTCTCATGCAATTAGCAAGTTGGTTCTATTAACTCTCTTGACAGACGGTATTACGGATCTTATCAGCTTTCACTTGTGTATGCAGGGCTTTATTAATTTCTTGTTTGCTTATGAACTTCTTTGTCGATGATAAAATTGGTGGGTAAATGTGGGACATACGTGTCAGGGTAGGATGCTGTTTGCTCTGCTTATCAGTAAATGAAAAACTTTTGGCAAATAAATAGGAGCAACAAGGGAGCTGGTGGGTCTTGGGGTTTCTTTTGCCACTGTTGGCACTCGCTCGTGTTGCTAAGTTACTGTAGCTCCTGGCTTCTACTTTAGAGAGAAGAAATTATTTTTACATGTCTAATGAACACAGTACCAGGGACTCCCAGAGCTGTGCTGGAAGTGACTGTAATACAGGGGGGATTGTGAATGCAGTCTGAAAGCCAATGCTGCAGAACACTGGTCTAATACAAAACCAGTCCCTACCATCACATTACAATGACAAAGGTGTGCATATTATTTATTTTTGTATAGAAAGCCTTAAAAACAGTAAGCAGCAATAATGAATCAGGCTGGATCGGATGGTACCTGCCTCTGTGACTTGCAGGGTATAGGCTGAGAATGGTGGTTTTTCTGGGAATGATCATGACTAGAAGTAAAAACTTCCAAATTAACTTCCCCAAAGAGAAAATATTCCCACAAGAAATTGTATTTCCATACTGGAAACTTAGTTCTTTGAATCATTAGTCAAAAGTTTTTATTATTCCTGATATTGCAACAGTGAGTTCATTATTACAACTACGAAAATAACAAGCAGTAACACCTAATTCCCTAAGTAGGAGTTTTGAACTCCCTGTGAAGTTACCCAGCATGGTCCTCGCTATTCCTTTTTTTGAAGCAAAGGGAAACTGAGTGGTATTACTTAGGGTTCAGTTGCTTTGGTGTTACAAAGGCTGAACTGAAAAAAGGAATCAGTTTTCATACTGAAATTGGAAAATACATAAAGAGTTTTATTGATATTCCAGTTGGTGAGGGGAAAACATCATTTTCCTGCTGGTTAGAAGTTGCACTTTACCATCTGTTGCTGGGCAATGTAAGCCCTTTGAAAGCACTGGAGTTCAGCTCCACTTGGCTTCAGGCTTAACCTGCCTCTCCAGTGGAGGAGAGGAGTCCAGGGGGTCAGATGATGGGAGCATATGACTCAAAGCTGCTGGGAGACATTGTAGGATGGCCTGAGTCCAGGGAGATGAGCACAGTGTAGGTAGCTTAATGCAGAAAATTGCTAAGTAATGTGCTTTGGCAAGCAGTCCAAGTGCTGTGAAATCGTACAGGGCAGTGGGAGGGGAAGGGATGCCCTGTACCAGAGGGTTTAAACCCAAAGAGATACAGCAACCAGTGAGTCTACAGAAAAAGAAAATGTGGATTTCTGGCCTTTAGTTAAGCTTCTGGTTTATATCAGTTAACAGTTTTGAGGTGCAGAAATTAACACAACATACTACTTGCCAGAGTTAGGCAAGAAGCTGATAGATCCCAATGCACCAGGAGGTGAGACCTTGATAGTATGTTCTGTAGTCCGAGTTCTTCTACCTGAATTTATTCTTTCATCCGGTCTTTCCTTTTCCTGCTGAAAAGGGTCCTGAAGGGAAGGGCTTTGTTTGCTTGCTTGTTTAATAAGAGTTCATAGAGTTGTCTCAGCTCTGCTTCTGATGATGTCCATAGGTGTCCTCTTCCTGCTACAGATATTTCCATGGGGTTGTAGAGAATATTCCTGTCCATGCAAGGGAAATGCTCCTCTGCTCATTGGGAAGCTGATAAAAGACTGCCAGTAGCTCATTTTTCTCTGGATACCTCAGTTTTCTCTCAGGCTGAATTGTCTAAATTCTGGATTCGTATATGTAAAAGAAGAAAGTATGTGAAACTTCAGGGACCCAGCTGGGGAGAAGCAGCAAGCCCCAGGACACCTGTCTAAGGGAAAAAGCAGAAAAGCTGTAAAGATGACACTAGCACTAAGCATTTCTTTTGCAGATGGTTACAGGTATAGACTGACTTGCACACAGACTACCTGAGGCACTTTTCCCTTCATGCCCCCAGGAGCCAGCTTGGATGTCTGATTCATCTCTGCAGGCTGAGACAGAACCATCAGGCTCTGAAAAATTGATTTCAAGGGGAATTCACTTGCTGTCTGAGCATGGCGCTCCTCAGGACAGCTAGCCCTCTGCAGAAATCATCATAATTGTGCCTAGGCTTCTCAAAGAAGGCTGTGCTGGGTTTCCAGCCTCCCCTGGGATCTGGGCTCCTTATGCAGTGACATGGCTTTAGAGACATCCTTACTTCTTAGAGCAGATGGATTCAGTGGGGGGTCTGAAGAAATGGGCTTTTGAAACAGAATTGGTGAATGTAATGGGGAGCAGAAAACTTCCTGTGTGGTTTTAAACTTGCTCCTCTGGAGTCTAAGACTATGCCGATGTCAAACTTTATAGGTAAGCCTCTAACGCAGAGAGAGGGTCTGGTTAAATCTCTGTCTTTCTCTGCTCAGCGCCATTAGGGGTATTGGAAATCAAAATGAGAGCAGCAGATTGCAGCAGAGCTGCCATGGGTGAACCCGCGGCAGAGCCACATCTGGCTTCTCTCTTTTTCCCTCTTCTGTAGAGCAGGGAGAAATTCTTGCACCTTCTCCAGGACTGACCATACAAGTTTGTTAAATGTGGACCACAGCTCCATATTCTTAGCGATTCAAGAGCAGACACAGCTTAGAGCTCCTACCATCTGCCACTTGTCACCAGCACTGTCCCTCCAGGCGAAGCTGCGGTGGGGCAGTGCTGCAGCAGCCAGCTGTAAAGCTGTGAGAGGAGAAACAATGCAAAAGGACCATTATTCACTGTGGTTTTAAGATAAGGGAACCAGGGAGCATCTGAATCTCGCACCAGCTTAAAAACTCAAAGCAGCATTATTTCCACATAGTGCGTAACTGAATGGTGGAGTTTGTTACCATGTGATTTGGTGAGGATAAAAAGTCAGGATAACTTCCAAAAGCCGTTGGGAAACGTTATGTGAGGAAAACACACTGACTGCTAAGCACAGTGATGCAGAGAAAACTGGGACTAACTCCTCACAGTTCTTCACTGTGAAAGGCTCACTTTAGACCTTTTCTCTACACACCTGCAGCTGATGACTGACAGGTACTACATTAGGTCTCTAGTGCGCATAAACCAGTACGACAATTCCTATGTTTCTCTTGCTGCCTTTAAAGCAAGAAGCTGTGTGGATTGAGATGGTTTTGGACACCTTTTGATATTCAGTTTCAGGCCAAAAGATGGCCAAGAGTGAAAAAAGAATGGCAAGCATGTAGGATTTATTAGCATCATTTGCTATGGAACAGTCTGTCAAACCATTTAATTCAGCATTCAGTTTGTAAAATAACATCTTTATGACCACACAGTCTCTATATTGAAAGACTTTTTAAGTCCAATAGTTGCATACAATGGTGAGGGTAGTCACACAGGCATTGCAATAGGCTGGTGACTGGCCATGTAAGAAGCTAGGGAGCTGATTCTGCTTATCCTATCAGACCAGAGCTACCATCAGCACAGTTTACAGGCTTCTTCAACCAGTAGTAATTCATATAGATGCTCAGCTTGTCATAGATGCAAAGCAAAACATATTAGCCTCAACCTAATGAAAGAGGTTAAGATAAACACATCTTCATCTTTGATGTTAGTGTGCATATGAGCAGTTCTGCAGATCAGCCAATGTGTGGTAACTCGTTACACTGCAATAGCTTGATCATAGTTCTGAGCCCTTGAGCTTCTCAGTTTAATGCAAGAGTCTTCATTTACTGCTGAGCTCATGCCTCCTCTTTGTTTTTCAGTGAGCAACTCCACTGGCGTTTCATGCTCTTTCCCTTTCCCTGCAATTCCTTTGACATTTGTCTGAAACACACCTCAAATTCCATTGTCAGGACAGAGAAGCTAGTAGGTCTTGTTGTTCTTGACCTCTTTTGGAACCTCACAAGGAAGAGCCCTGAAGCTGTTTTCTCTGAAGTACACTGACCCATTTATAGCTATGACAGATGTCTGGGAGGTGCCACGACCCAGGTTTCCCACCTTGGGAAGGAGCAAAGGTCTGTGCTCATTCAGCCCTATGGAGGGTTAATTATTGTTTTGCTTAAAAAAGCATTCAGCTGCCCTTAGGTATAGGAATTTATTTAAGCCTTATCTGCATAATTATCATGTTTATTGCTTAACACAGCTGGATGGATATGAAGAGTATGCAGTTTTTGATACGCACTTTATGTCAGAACCATTACAGGGGAAAATAATTATCTCTTATAGCCCCTGCAAAGAGGCTGGCAGTAACAGTTTTCTAACTTTAAAAGACAAATCCTAGGACCAAATTTATTGGGCCTATTTACATATTTGTGATGCTGAAGTTTTTCCTCTCTTTATGAAATTCGTGCTGTGGTGATGCACAGCCAGGATTTTGAAGGGTGACTGGTGACCTGAGGTGCTTTGCTTAGTAAGACTCAAATTGCAGAGAGGAGGGAGCTGCATCACATGGAAATCATTCATCTCTATCAGGGACTCTTGTCAGGCACCCAAACCCACCATTTGTCTTTAGAAATCTTAGCCACTGCTAACATCTTAACATGTTGAGATATTTAACATAAGAATTCTGGAGCAGCCAGAAAAAATGTAGAGAGCATTTTAATCTATGATTATTATTATTATTCTTTTTAATCTTGCAAGATGTCTGTTGCTCTATTTGAAACCATAGTATGTTGTATCCTTTATAGGTAAACCTTTATGAGGCATTGGTGGGTATTTCTGTATTTGTAATAGCGTGCAAAAATGTAAATGGTTCAACTTTGTCTCATTCATTAACAGTGCTTACCATTTCAAATTCCTATTATTGCATAAGGCAGCAATAGTCTGAGGGTTTCCTGGTCCAGCCTGCAGTCTGCAGAAGTCTTGCAAATACCTGCATGGCACAGCCCTGGGGCAGCAGCTGCTCACATGCTTGTGTCCCTGCCAGCAACCCAGAATAACGCTTGAAAATGAATATGAGGTGCACACAGGAGCAAACAAGGGCAGGCATCTCTCCTGTATAGTTTAGCCATTGACAACCTTTATTCTGTCCAAAGTGGGGAGGTGGGGTGATATACTGGAAAAATGAACATTTACCATCACTCTGACAAAGCTGCTACTATCACCAGATAACCCAGTTGCTGAGATCAGATGTTATGAAAGGAGAATACAAAAGACCTAAAAAAGGTAGCATTTCAGTTACTATCTCATTCAACAATGATGCAAAAGCTATTTAATATAAACCCCTGATTGTGTATGGTAGGAGTAGGTACCAGTCAGTGTACTGTCATTAGCTGGAGTGCTAGCTACTTCTATTTTATGTTCATGTCTTTGTTATATGAATGAATGTTTTAGTGTGGTTGGCAAGAATAAGAACATGGTGAAATAACAGGATAGAACTTCAGCATAAAAGCCAAAATAGTTAGAAGGGAGGCCAACACCCATCAGCAGTTACGATTCCTCTCTTTTGCTCCACTAATCTCTCCATGTTCCATAGATGATAAATTACAGATCATTCCCTTTCAGTCAGAAACATCTCTTCCCATGCTAACCTGTTGCACCTAATCCTCAGTTACCCAACTACCTTCTTCCTTTTGGTCTGATCAGTGTTTCTAGTCAGACAAGCTGGGTTTGACTTGGTTACTCTGAAAAACAGTGTGTGTATAACTTCCAACTATATGAGTTTTGGTAACTGCTTGTCTTGTTAGCTGACCATCACAGGCTCTGCTTTCAAGGTCTTGGTAAATTTAGAGCAGCCTCCAGTTTATTAAAACATCTCCCTCTCCTTCCTGTGGTTACACTCATATTTCCTCACTACAGGATAAACAAACCGTTCTACAGGTGATCAGCACAACATATGGCCTCAAATTAGGAAGTAGTGAGACTTGGTGTCATGGTCTAAGCGCAGCCGGTAACTTAGAACCACATACCTGCTCACTCGTTCCCCAACATTTGTCTCCCTGCTTCCGGAGGGATGCGGAGAATAATTAAAAGAATGTAAACTCCAAGGCTTGAGATAAGAACAGTCCAGTTACTAAGGTATAACACAAAACTATTACTGCTACCACCAGTAATAATAATGGTAAGGGAAAAATAATAAGGTGAGAGAATACAATTGCTCAGCACCCACCGACTGATACCCAGCCCAACCCAAGCAGTGATCTAGGCCTTCCAGGTAACTCCCCCCAGTTTCTATACTGGGCATGACAGGCTGTGGTATGGAATACCCCGTTCACTAGTTTGGGTCAGGGGTCCTATCTCTGCTTCTTCCTGACATCCCCTCCTCCCTGGCAGAGCATGAGACTGAGACAGTCCTTGATAGGAGGAAACATTACCGAGCAACAACTAAAAACACTGGTGTGCCATCAGAACTGTTCCTAAATTAAAGCTAAAAACAAAGCACTGCACCAACTACTAAGAAGGAGAAAAATGACTGCTACTACTGAACACAGCACAGCATCCACCCCTTATTCCATACCATTCACGTCATGCTCAGATCCCACATTTTTCAATATACCGTTGCTTTTGTCTCATATATATATATACACACATATATATAAACACCCCACACACAAAAAGAGAGAGAGATATCATTCCTTAGCCCATTGACCAATCCCTACGAAGTTGCTGAATTCATTCAGTTCATGATGTCAGGCTCCATCTCTTGTAACAGTCTTTCAGGGCAGGAGAGATAATGTACAGTGTTGGGTCATTGCCTGCTGATGACACCGTTGAACTCATCTGGTCACTGCTGAGCTCCTCTGGTTTTATCAAAGTTCATGCTTTGTTGGGGTGGTGATCGGAGGGAAGTCAGGGTCAGTAAATGGTGACCTGAGGACAGTTCTGCTGCTGCTGGCTTTTCCATGACTTTGTATTCTGCTGATGATCATGGCAGCACATACCTTCTTTTTAAAGTCCTGAGTGGTGGAGGATGGGGATCTAGCTGGTGGGCTATAAAAGTGTTATATAGCAGGCAACAGCATATAATAGAGTTCATT
>JANHGB010014003.1:38004-54886 GCA_026283785.1 Coracopsis vasa | reverse complement strand
AAATGAGCAGAACTGCAGGAATGAGGGAGTAAGAAGGATATGAACATGGAACAGTTTAGCCAGCTTCTCAATTAGCAGGCAAACCAGACTTCCCTTAGCAGAAAATATGTTTTATCTTCTCTTTCATGTGTAAGATCTTATAAATTGCTGTTGCTAATGGTGCCAGGGATGTTTTAATAAAACCGCCTCTGAAAGTTGTCATTAGATTTGCAGAAGGAAAAGAGAAATCTCAAATGTACTATATCATTAGCAGTTGCTTTTCCCAGAGATAGTTGGTAATACATTTAGCTACAGTGTTCAGTTTTCATTTGGAAGAGTTCATGTTTAGTTATAAGGGGTCTAATCTTACTGTAACTATAAATGCAACAAGACCATATGAACATAGCTTTCATAAATGTTATATTCATTATGTCCCATTACAGATTAGCACAGTTCGTACAAGTAAAAATAAACTCACGGCTGTCCTACATATGCTCACCAAATATACTAACTTCAATTTGTTAAAACACTAAGCATTTAACTCAGTTATAGCAAGCTACTTTTCAAAGAAGCTTTTTTTTGTTTTAAGCAGAATGGGCATTTTGGTATGTGTAATTGTCCGTTAATTTCCAAGCCAATTAATGGAAATTTAGCCGTTATTATATGAAAATAATAAATTGTGTTACAGGAACAAACAGTATTTCACATCTGCTTAAGTTTGAAATTTCCTGAGCTCTGAAATTTGTTATTTCGAAATCTGGTTTGAAAATTACCCCACCATCATAGAAGGAATACTAGGGTGATCATATTTAACCCGATGTTTCTGATCATCTGCAGAGATAAACAATAGAAATCATACGGAGAAATAATAGTGAGATGTAGTGTTTGTTCTCCATTTTTATGCCAACTTAGTGGTATGTTGGTGAGTTGTCTTTGACAAGAAGTGTTATATATATAATGAGTATGATGTGAGCAGAGTTTGAAAGATTGTCTTCCCCTGACTTTATTTTTCTACTTTTGGTACATGCTATTTTTGTCCAATTCTGTGCTTATATTTAGGAAATCAGATTAGATGCACTGGGGTTGAGTCCAGTGGGACAGGGTTAACTGTCTTACGTTATTAGGGCTTTCTACAGAGTTTTCCCACAGAGACTAGTCAGAAAAAGGCAGCTGAAAGAGATTTCTGTATTCTTGAAGTGAAGGCTCAGTGTGAGAGAATGAAGGTAAATCCCAGGTAGCAGTGCTCTTTGTTTTCATTTCTGTATTGGAATGAAACGTCCTACCAGCTGCCTTTAAAATGTCCCTGGGTTGAAGTGTGCTACCCTACTTTTTTCAGTAGAGCCTATCTCATTTTGCCATGCTCTTGGCTTAAAAAGTTTAAACGCCCTCAAAGAACTTCAATGATGTTACGTGTATTTTTCCTCCTCAGAGACTAACTGCTAATCATTAAGCTTAGTTCAATTAACAATGATAGTTTAGCAGCAGTTTACTGCTGCACATTAGAATACATAATTTGATGCTAATATAATTAGATACAAATTTGAAAGGTAGTTTAATTATGGAAGTTTTGTTTTATTTATTTCCACTGAATGAGAACTTAATCAAAATCCACCTAATAAAATAAAATACATGGATTCATGAGACATAATCGTTCATAAGCTACACATAATGACTTATAAATGTAATTAAAATATCTGTAAAGTGAAACTATTATTACCCTATAGAGAGGCCTTATAAATGTCATTTCACATAAATATATATACCTTTGTCCATTCCACTATTCCCAAATATCTTTCTCTGGGCATCCATCAAATGTTCCCTGCTTTGACCATGCTTTTAAGCAAACCTGATTTGAAAATAAAAAGCCTATAGATACTTTGTCTTTACTTCCTAGATCTGATTATTTAATTACCAGTGCTGAACATTTGTAGTTGACTTATGTTAGTACAAGTTAAGAAACTTAAATTCTTCCTAAATGAGATGATTTATAGTTTATTCTAGCATTGGACTCTCCTAAAGTGCAAAGTTTTAATCTTGCACACAGAAAAGTAATTTATGATTCTTCTTAGCACTTTCGAGGATTTGATATTTTTGGTTTTGATACCTGTGCAGTAAACATGATTAAGGTGGTATTGCCACACTGCTAGACGTGTATCTTAATCATCTGTAGGAATTTTTAATGTAAAGAGTTATTTAGAAAAAAATAGGATACAAACCAAACCAGACAAAAAAAAAACAAAAACCAAACATATAGTCCTGCAAGACATTTGGCATTTATTTACCTCAAGATACATGAATCATAACAGTAAATTTTCCAGAAATTCTCTGGATTTTCAGAGTCTGGACCAGCAACAGATAGAAAAGCCATTAGAAATTATATTTGCACTGAATAAATATCTTCTTCCAAAATGGACAGAGATTCCAATAATCTCCCTACAAAATATGACATCATGCCCTTTCCCTTTTCACATAACCGTCGTGTCCCAGCACAGAGGGTGGGAAGCAGGCCTTCCTGCTCCACACAACCCTACAAGGAATTGCACTTGAAAGCCACTGATCTAGGAAAATACAGCCTTCTTTTCCCAGGCAGTGTGCTTCCTTGTGACTGGTAATGGCTTTTCCAGACTGGCAGAAATGCTGAAAACTTTTTGTCAAGTATCCTGGAGAAGCAGAGACACAAACTTTACGCCACTAAATGGCAGTGATAGATAAGGAAAGTGGAAAAATCTCTACTTTTAAATTAAAGCAGTAAAAACCAGTGCTCATTTCTTACTCTAGCAGCAAGATACCAGTTTTTAAAGAATCAGGATGTGTCAAGGACTCCAAAGCTCATTTTAAAATAATTTTATGTCTCCTTAGCGCTGAAAAGCAAAAAAAAAAATAAAGAAAAGAAAAAATGGCTTTGCAGGCAGATGGTTGAGAAAACAGTTTCAACAGAGTTTAAAGATTTGAATCATTCTTGAAATAGTCCAGCAACTTTTCTGCTTGCAAGTACTCCTACTCTGTAACAACATAAATGCTTACACCAGAATATTTCGCACAATTATACATATAATGTAAGCTATACGCATAGACATACGCAGTTGTATATTGGTTAGATCCAGCCCTAAGGAGCAACAAGAATACGTGGCCAGAGTAGAGGGAAAGGAAAGTACAGCAGCCCAAACCTTGACAAAATTCAGTCTAGTTAAAGTACCTTCTCAAGTAATTGTTGGCAGTTTTTGTCTGACTCCATGCTATTTGCATTTTTTCTCTGATGAGTGCTGGTGGTAGCACAAAGGAAAGTGGAAGACAGCATAACTAGGGAGGTGGAGATGTTGGAGACAGTAACCAGCCACTGGGTGCTCTTAGGCCACATGGAAGAACCCTAATCTATCCACAGCACGGGAGGAAGAAGGAAGGATAATTGCGTCTTAGGGTTGCTAGATAGTTAGTTGGGTACAGAACATACCCAGTCTAGGAGTCAGAAATTGGCTTCTCAAGGAAAGGAAGCAATGCTTGTATTAGTGAAGAGTGGCAAGGTTGCTTTCTTGGTGAGAAATGAAACAGATTGTTAAGAAAGCAAACAGGTGATGTAATTAGGGATCACATATTCTATGGTCTGTTTACTGAGATAAAGGATGTTATTTTGCCATCATAGCAGCTGGATTTTTAGAACTGGTGGGTTACCTTGCCACGGCACAGCTTTGCTATTCTAAGTAGGTACCTAAGCATTGCTAATTTCATTGCAGTTTAGCCATCAAGCCTTTAACAGGTTCAGAAGGGGTCTAAGGATGCCATTATGCATTAATTTAACCTCATCCAAATCAGGGCTTCTATGGTCTTGCCTCCACCTCTATCCTCTACTTCATCTTTTTCACTGACCTGGCATTTGTACAGAGATTCAGTAAATCAATTCAGAGAGAAAACTAACTATGTAATTAAGAAATTAGTTTTTCTGGCCAATTCTTTCTTGAATCATGTCACCATATTGTCACAGCCAAATGCCAGTGCTCACTCAAGTGATAGAACAAAAACATCCAGGAAACAGCTCTCACAAATTAATTCAAACTGAATAACATATGGAGAAAGGGAAAATCCTTGGCAAGATATATTTTAAGCGAAAAAAAAAGAGAGAGCAGTTTTCAGTTCAGTTAAGGTGGATTATGAGTGGTTTTCATTCATTTCTTCACCTAAGTATTTTTAAAGATTTGACGCTACATATCTTTATATGTTTAGGTACAAATACACAAATTCATATTTTACATCAGTCTTTGATACTACAACTACTTCTAGGTAACTTACCGACAATAGTGCAGACACTGGGTCAGGGTGTTGAAATCTAAGCACTGTGACATCGTGTATCTCTTAGTCAGGGCCCCTACCTCCAGTGTGTTCTCCAGAGTCTCCAGTGAATGAAAGCATACCCTTACTGAAGGGTGGAAAGTGAGTCTTACATAAGTTCATAATGGAGAATATGTCTTCACAGGGTTGGCAGAAGTCAACAAGGTTCTTTATACAGCCAACTACAGAAGTGCAATCTTGAATCCCAAAAGAGGGGTTTCTGGGGGGTGGTTGTTTTTCTTAAAATCAAAACTACATGCATGTTCCTGAATAGTGACCATACACAGCTGAAACAACTGTTGTGTTTCATTATGTTTCAATGAAGTTTTACATTTCCTAGTAAACATGGCAAAGTCCTATTTGCCTGCATAAAATAGACAGACCTATATACTAAGACGTTTGCTTTCCCTCACGAGGTTTTATGCATGCCCTCAGCAGTATGTCATATAGGTAGGGGATTACAAGAGTATTTATTTTACCTTTCACTCAGTAATTACTCAACCATCTTCAAGAACAGCATTGTCTCTTTCAGAAATCAAAATTCATCCATTGATTTCCAGATCTAAGCCATAATTACTAGAGGTATTTTTAGTTTTAAGTCCCATCTTTCTATTCAGCCTGACGATACCTTAATTGTATCCTGACAAGGAGCAGGAATCAACAGCTGCAGGCTAAATTGTGGCATTGAATCTTAGTCCTTTCTCAGGCATGCGTGGGTGTTCATGCTACTGTGATAAGGAATTGTACCTTCCTGAGAGCCCCTCTCTTGCTTGCACAGAGAAATAACCCTCCTGTTCACCAATTACTCCCTGCCTTATGGAGCCCAGTGCTGGCAGACTGAGCACTAGCCTAAAAGACCACTGAAAGGATTACTTGTATAATCTGTAAAATGTGTTTCTCTTTTTGCTCTTGTAGATACTTGGCTCTGAAAAATATATCTTCACATATGAGCTAATATTAAGGTAGAAATTAAATATACCCTTAAAGGGTTGTATTTCCACATTTTCAGTAACATACATGTATTTTATACAGCAGCCAAAAGCTGCCTCATGAATTTTGTGGCAGGGAAGATTGGTAATAGATTTTCTTCCCTTTCCTTGTAACTTCAGACTTGGACACTCTTTACTCTTCTGTCTAGATCTGCCACCTCCTTTCATGTCTCTCTGTGATACTCATACAGCAGAGTTTTCCTATCTGTACTTAAGAGAACCGGACGCTTAGCCTCACTCTGACTAAGCTATAAATAAACACCAGGAGGACCAAGTGTGGTATTGCAGCTGTATCCTCTTAAGCATTTCACACTAGCATATTCTCAGTGCCTCCGTGGTCTGCTTTATCAAGAAACTGGGTTCTTTTGGTTCCTCTGGAGTGGACATCTATAACTACTTGCTGCTGTTATAACCACAGGCTCACTCTACCATGAATTGCAATGTGAGGCTTATAGAAATTTGTTCAACATTAAGTATACAGGCCACCAGAGAAAGCAGATGGTGCATGTGGCATAAATATTTATTGGCATATTTTCTTTAAGTCATAAATGACAACTAATTACATCAAACCCAAAGGAATAAGCCTTAATGGGAAGAAAATATTCACAGCTGGTTTTGGAGCAACCGATTATGAAGAGATGGGATGATCCATTAATGCAGTCCAGCTATTGAAACAGGGATAGTCATTAAAATATCAAGAGCAATCCACCATGTCATTTGAGATATGCACCTTCTGAAGAGGAATTTGGGCTAAATTTCATGTACATTGCTGCTAAAAATGCTGAAGAGAGAGCAGTATAACACATCCTTCTGAAAACATACACTGTGTACCTAAAAAAGAATTGTGGCTGGACTGGGAAGACACAGGAAAGTGACTTCAGGACCTTATTTAGGTGAACTTGGGTGACTCATAGAAGATAGTTTATACTGGGTTGTCTGCTTTTGGAAACACTGCCTTAAGGTTTGCAAAGAGAGCAGTTGAAAACCTCATCTGCATGTTAGATAGCAGTTGTGCAGCTCATGGGAGATATTTTTACATAAAATCTGAAAGGAGCAGTTTGATTTTTGTGGTCATCCTAATAAAGGGCAAGAATGGGGAAGATACTTTCTCTACTCACAGCTAGAGGGAAATTGTCAATCACTAATCATGCAAAGGACTGTACAACAAAAGGAAGGCCCAGACTTGGCTTCAAGCTTATGTTTCCTTATGCAGAAGTTCTGGGCAGAGAAACTGTCAGTAGCATGACTTGATCCTACTTTAACAAGAAAGGATATTTTTGATGGTTTGTAGTAGCCTCATCTCACTTAGTGAGGTGAGAAAGGTACCACTGTATAGCTGACGGATACCTGTCACAAAGCCTTTTGAGCTAGATTACAGTGCACAAGGTGTGCAATGAGCTGCTTCATACTCTGGGGCAATTTCTAATTTTACACTTGTAAATTCTGCTACCTGTGTAATACTACTGCCTCACACTTCCATTCATGAACATCCTTTTGCAAGCAGCTACACGGTATATCCAGTGCTTTCAAACCCATGTTTTTATTTCTACATTTCTCAGCTGGTTCCTCTGCCAGAATCATTTTGGCAAGCATGGAAATTAATGCGCGACAAGCATTGCATCCAAATGTTAATGGATAATTAGCTCTGTTTTCCAGAAGGCACTTTTTTATTCTGAGTCACTATCAGGGTATTCCAAACACCTGATAAAAGATATATTCCAACTCAAGATCTTCTTTAACCATTTAAATGTAAAAGATCAAATTCTACTGTGTAGAGAAAGCAGCTACATCTTTTATACCATTTGCACTCTCTTATCTTTCACAAAGTTAAGCTATGCCTATTGGTTATAACTGTTAAGGACTCCAAAAAGAAGTAATGAGAGCCAATGTCAGGGAAAATAAGTCACCAAAATTTAGTCAGTGGGGGAAAGGAATTTGTAATCTAAAAGCAAATAACTGCAACATAAAAGCAACAACTGGTAATTTTCAGTTTCCTTATTTCCTTTGAAATAGCTCAGATCTCCACAAAAAGGAGATGTCAATCCTCATAACACATACTCCCTCAATAGGCATTTATCTCTATGCCCAGAGAAGGGAAACACTTGGAAATGACCTCATTATGTTCTTCCATCCCATGACAGCACATCAATTCGATAGCAAGGCAGGAAAAAAATCATGCCTGCTTCTACTCAGAGGTGGAGCAATAGGAGGCTAAATAACAGTAATGACCAAAAAAAAAATAATGGGAGAACACTCTATAGAACATGACCTGACACTCACCAGATTTCAGCTAGCAGTTGAAACCACAAACCCCCAAAACCACAGGAAAGTGTCTTTTCCTTTACATGCTTTATGATGTAGGTGTCACAAGTCCCACTGCTCTGAATGAAGACAGTATGAAGCAGCACAGTATAAAACGAGAAGGAAGCTGAATGAAGATCACACATTAGGCATTCTGAAACTGTATGCACAAGCCACACACGCACACTCCTACTTCAGATAATCCTCATTTCCTCTTAATTAGAGGGTGTGTGACTGTGTGACTGCACAGTTACATATTTAAACAGATGAGAAATTTGTGAGTGGGCCCAAGTTAGTGCAAAGACCCCCAGGCAGCTTGTCTAACTGCCTCTGTTCCAGTTCAGCCTGCTGCTGGCTGCAGAAGTAAAGCTTCCATCAAGTAAAATGAGCAGTTGCTTATTACACAGATAAACACAAGTACCTAATGACAGTGTGAGAACTTGAAAAACATACTAGGGTTGGAAGTTCTGTGTAGCTTTGTGCTCGTAGTATTCAGAGCATGAAACCTAATTTCTACTGTAAGTTACACCCAATTGCAGTTGAGTGTTTTGCCCTAGGTGTTTTCTTTTCTAGAACTCAAGGCCTTGTTCAGACAAAGTGATTGTTCATGTGCCCTTTGAACTGAAAGATCACCTACAGCTGTCCATACAACATCCTCAGCTACACTAAGTTACCAGGGGTAAGCAAAAACAGGGATAGGGGGTTCTGTTTTGTAGAGATATTTACCTTCTCAGAGTATCAGCATAAGTTAAAGAACAATCAGGAACACTGTTACTGACTTCACACAAAACACCTCTCCGGATAGCATTCACTGGAAACTCGCTTAGGCTGAGGTTGCTAGCTCCTTTTCTAAAAAGATACAGTCCAATCCCCAGTTGGGTGCCAGTATTTCTCATCCCTTTGTTATTCTGAAAAGAAACTGGGAGCTACAAAAGCCCTCACATTAATCATCACTATAGGGGCTTCCAGACCCCCTTCTGTAACATGAGACCAACGTAGAAGTGATGCCACAAAAAGCACACACAAATGGGACTGTGAGGCAGCCTCAGTCCCATTTGCACCACTGCTCTGGACATGAAGAAGGACATGAAGAAAGTTGATGTTGTCCTGGTGGAAGGTTGTTAACAGGAAAAAGAAAGTTTGTACTAGAAAATAATTTTAATTTCCAGCTTTGTCATTTCAGATATGAAAACTTGAAAGCTAGGAGATTCCTGCTTTATTTAAGGGGTTTGTTCTAATTCCCTCTAAAACGTAACTCAGGTATTTTTTTCTCCAGCCACATATGCAAATAAGTATGTAGAATGAAGTCTTTCTTTTTTTTATTTAAGCTACAGAGCTTAAAAGTGGGAATGACAGCACTAATAATCCAACTCACACATGGACAGAAAGACCTTTATTTCTGACTGCTGCTATCTAACATAGTAGAAGAACATCGTCCATGATTTCAACAGCTCTGTGATCTGGCTCTGGAAGTATAGAGTTTGTGAGAATGGGCGAGTGCACTGATTTGCAGGTACTTCTGCCTAACAAACAGAGATTAGGGATGGTTTTATAATTCTGATACAGTAGCCATCTCCTCCACATTCCAGCAGACTTTTAGTGGAGATATTCCATGCTCTTTTTAATTGATGGTATGCAAATGTGGGCAGAATCATGTTTTTCTAAGTAATTTTTCTATGCATTCAAGAAAGATCAGTATCAAACCCACCAAAATGAGGTTTCCCTGTTAAAATCACTTCATTACGGAGTTTAAAGAATTTCCCAGCTTGCTCTTTAAACAGTGTATTTGGGTAAGACAAGGCCTTCCAGATCTATACATCCCTCCCACCCACTCTGCTCTTTTTTCAACCCTGAAAGGTGCTTAGAGAACTCTGTGAGATGAAATTATTTATCTTTACTATTTCATATTGGATTCCGGAAATCAGACATAAATCTGTCAAAAACTACATGCAAATAGGCAAAACATTGTCCCAAAGCAGCTGTGGGTCTGTGTGCATCAAAATATTTTGACAAACTACTTGAATCAGATTTAAATTAGTTTGACTATTTTCTCTTGGGTTTTTTTAAAGAATCAAGAGAATACCAAGGATTACAGCTTCAGTAAAGAAGCATAATTATGGTTTCTGGTTGCCTGTTTACCAACACAAATAATTTGAGACTCAACTGAGAGCAATCAAAGAGTAAATTCAAGTTGAGGAGAGAGCAAATAAACGCGAAGTGGGGGAAAAAGGAGATTTAAAAGTTCAGTTAAGGTTTTCTTTCTAATTATGCAGTGGCATTTAGGGTTTTGAGAGCGTATATTTAAGATGTCAAATTAACCGGTTTGAAGAATCTTTTTAATGGGACTGAACAACACATTCTGCAAGCATGGTGATTCATGATTTCATTTTCAAAAAATTGTGGGATTCGAGATTGTGCTATCATAGAAGACTTTTTTTTAAAAAAAAAATGGATGCTAACACAAAGCAGTCCTCTGAATATAGGCAGAGACAAAGGAGAGCAGCACCAAATTAAACCCCTACTTACGCAAAAGCAGACGGACCTACAGGCCCCCTCCTTTCAGGGACACATTTAACAACAGAGCCTTCCTTTATGGCTCTGCATGGCTCACATAAAGACAGAGGAGTCCGGTGTCTTGATGAAGTCATGTCAAACAACCTCCCACAGCAACAGACTCCATCAGTGGAAGCTGAGCACTGGCTTCAGCTTTTTTCTGACCAAATTTTAAGCCCTGATGGTCTGTGGGAGGCAGGTGAGAAGAACAAAGAAGGCTGGAGGGTGGGTAGCTTTGATAAGGAGACAGACTGTGCTGACAGTAGGAGGAGGAGGAACTGGTTCTTCTGCCCCACGTTTTCTTCTTGTGACTCTCTCTGCAGTTTGCAGGATCTGGTATCTGAAGTGCTTGGTATGCCACATAAAGCTACCACTCTGTATGCTAGAGATTACATCTTCATTTCCAATCAAGGCATAACTTACAAAAGCAACGTAGTCAAGGCCTCCATGTGTCAACCTGTAGTTGTAGCACTCACATAGCCAATCAGAAAATCAGCTGTTTTCCAGACCAGTTCATGAGAACAAGAATATGTGATGTTTCTTATTTTTCAAGTAGTCTTGCTTCTTCAGAGCTCTACCTATTTATAATCTGTCTAACAGCTGGGGCAGAGCTGCCCTGCAATTTGTAAGGCACGTGTGAGCAGACAGATGCTGTGCAAGTCTCCTTCAGCAGAAACAGAGGTCAGTCCCTAAAGGTTTAGTTTAAAATGATTGAAGCTGTTGGCAACCATATGCTGTCTTTATTATAGAACTTCAGTCAGAAATGATGAAAAGAGAGACTGGTGAGCCACAGCAGGAACAAAGCCCACAACAAAAGACTGAGCTGTGAAGCTGGACAATTAGCCTTTTGTTTGAAGCGTACCGTTATGAGGGGACACAAAGTAGATGGCATCAGTGTTCTGGGCTAATCCTTGACTCTGACAAGTCCTGCACTGGTGGTTCTGGTTTTCTGCTTTCATGTTACTGTTTTCCTGTTATTTTTTGTCTTATCTTCATTGGCCTTTGTGTAATTGTGCTAATGTAGGTTAGTAGATTTTGGGCTTTATAGAGACGAGGTGTTCCTGAATTTAGAATGTGTGTTGTGAACTCAGTGTTCAGAACAGGGTATGCTATCTTCTAAATTGCAATGGAAACTGCTATTTGCTAAGAGTTTGTTTCATGTGAAAGACGCCTCTAAAGAATTGGTTCAGTCACAGAGTAAGTGGATATTTTATTTTGTACGTAATCTAGATATTTCTACAGGGTGACTGTTAGATATGGACAATAAAGTGCATGGAGCTAAGAACACTGTCACAAAACAATATCCATTATAAAACTGTAATTTCCATTGCTTGTAATATTGGTCAGCTTGTAACATCGGTCAGCTTGTAACATCATTTGTGTGCTGAATGTAAATACTGTTAAGGGAAGGATGAAGAGTTTCTTTTCCGAGGGGATCAAACATGATGATAATCTTATGACCCAGAAAGCCAGAAGCAACACTGGGGTCAGGATGTGCATGGTGGGGAGAAGGAAGAGTTTATGGCATTATCCTGACCAGTTAGATTTTACAAACCTGATTTTTGTTCTTAATCATTGAATTGACTATGTATGAAAAGACCTTTAAGATCATCAAGTCCAACCTTTATCCCAGGACTTCCGAGTCCACTACTATACCATGTCACTAAGGGCCTGTTAATTGTGTATCCCGATACATATTTATCATGCAACCAAGCTCAGTCAAAACCCATAATCAGACCTGTGTGTTTTTTTCCTTAATTCCCACATCATTTTCTCAAAAGCAGGGAGAACTTGCAGTATGGTATTGGGTATAATAATGAGGAGAGAAGCATTACTGAGTAGTAAAGACAAGTAAGAAAGAACTATCTCACTCAGTTTAAAAATACCCAAATACACTTTTCTAGATATTGCTGTTTTAGCTTCTGATCTAAGAGCCTTGTACATAGTTGTATAATTCACAATTCTTCTTTCTATTCAGCTCATAGATACATGCATGCTTTTGTAATGCCTGCCTAGTCATACACCCCAGAGACCTGGATCAGGTGGAACTTGGGTCCGATCATTCTCTCATAGTCTTTGCTATGGAATACTTTCACTTGACATCTTTGCTTAGCAAAATCATTTGCATTTTTAAATTAGGCCTAACATCATTTACTTAGTCTTTCTCAAGTACTGAAAATGCCTGTAGACTACCGTTTGACATCCACAGACAAGCAGTATGGATTTAAGTACTTTTAACTTTTTAATCTCCTTTTTTTGCTTTCAGATGACCTACAAATGTCTTTGTGAAAAGCAATTGATTTTTATAGTAGTTTAAAGTGTACCGAATGAGGCTGACTACATGTTAAAAAAAATAGTAGGCAAACACTCAACTGTCCTAGAAATCTGAACATTCATTTAATAACACACCAATGTTATTTTCTGTACATATCCAGCATCACAATAGTTCCCTGCTTCAGTTGCTTGTAAGATTAAAGAATGAACCTATTTGGCTTTGTAGACTATAGGCAGTTACATTTCCTGGCTTATCGAGACTGGCCTGGGCAAAGACTGCTAAGACAATCAGAATTTAGGACTGCAGGGAGTCAGTCTTTCACCTCAGTTTCATTGTTAAATAGCTCTTTTTTCCAAACCATTACATATTTTTTTGGTGCAGTTACTTAGCAGAGTCTGGTCTGTAGTTAACTGCAACAATTAAAACATTGTAGTGTTTTAACAACTGAAAATTTCAAAGCTTTGTATGAAATCTTTTCCTTGGAAGCATCTAAACTTCAGAACTACTATTTTATGAAGATTTAACTTTGTCTTTCTGGGGCAGCCTTGTCACTGACATACTGTTCCAGACTGGGCTGGTTTTTGGGTAGCCTGTTCTGCTGAGCAGGAGATCAGAGGAAGCTGGAAAAGGGGAAGGAGCAGGACAGGCTTCTGTGCAACCCACAAACTGGGCTCAGGTTCTTACTTACTATTTTGCTTAGGAGCTAATCCTCCTTGAAAATAGCATCCCCTACAATGGTCTGATGGAACCATAATTTTTCCCTACCAACAATCTTCAAATGCAGGAAGTGGAAAAAAGACGAGGTTAACTTGAACAAAGCTCAGTGATGGTATCAGCTGTGATTTATAGGTTTATATTTACCATTGTTTTATTGGGACTGGCCTTAAAATCAGATTTCTTAGCTTTAACTGTCACAGTTATATTATCTAGTCCTCTGAGATTTTACTTGACATTTAAATGACTACAGAAAGAAAGAAAATAAATAAGCATAAGACCTAGCAAAAAAAGCAGTCAGACAACTAATGCAGACACATGAATTGCCTGTTTGGTGTTTTTTACAGAAATGTACATTAACTGTAGTTTTGCGTAAGCGGTACTACTTTCTATTCATTCTGCAGCAAGAACTACTTTTGACTCCAGTCTGTAACTTAAAACGGTGACAGAGAAACATAAACTTTTTAATGGTAATGAGAGACAAGCAAAGTGTAGAAATTGAGGCTGAATATTGCTTTTGGCCCTGATGGATGGCAGAGTCACCTTTGTGAAGTAATTTTCACACCCAATATGTGCATATTCATTGGACAGTCATGAAGCTATTGATAACAAGATTACCATCAAACACAGGGAATTTGCCCAAGACCTCAAATTTCTGAAGCTACAATGTACAGATACTTTACTCTCCAAAGCTTGAGTCACAGTGAAAACCTGATAGCAGCTTGTCAGCTCATGAACCAGAATTACAGTGTACAAAATGTACTGAGAGGTGCAGACATTGGCCTCAGGTGTCAGTTATAAAAGTTTTGGTTTTAGTAGATGTGATGAAATGACCAAAGACCCAAGCTTTTAAAACAAATTTACACAAGCAGCCTCCTTTCACACAAGTCATACAAAACCTAGATGCTAAAAAATGCCGAGGATCTCCAAAATTATGAGGTTGGTTGTTTAACTATTAGCTAAAGCGTAATCTCATGTGATATATTGGAAGATTTATCTAGAAATCATCATTTTACAGCTATTTTTTTGTCTTCCTAAAATAATAAATAAACCATGCTTGAAACTCTATTGAGATTTAAAGACTCAAGAAGCTGCAAGTTTAAAGAATAGAGTGGTCAGTAATCAGGGGTCTTTACAGACATATATGTGTATATATCACAAGAAATCCAAGAAGTTTTATGTACCATTCACATTAGCATAAATAATTTAAGTGAAAAATAAATGCAAGTGTCTTTTGGGGAGCTCTGCATATCAGCATTTCTATAACCATCAAAACAAATCACCTTGTTGTCCAGACAGAGAAAAAGACAATGGCTGCATTGCTACAATCTGCTGGAAAAGGCATTTTTGCCTGTTACAGCTGAAACCAAGACACTAATATAAGTAAAAAATACATAAATGTTCTGGTCATTTTCAACGAGACAAAGCTCACAGAATATTTCTGGACAAAGATGGCATGTTGCCACTCCTGTGATGTTTTCTGTGGTTTACAGTTTGCCTTGCCGCAGATGCATGAAGTAAACCAATATTTTTTCCTAGGGTTTTTGCTGACTTAAGCTCCTAAAGGAGTACAATGTATACATTCAATGAAATGGACACTATTCCAGTGAATGATGCGTTAGAGTAACTGCATTCGGTTATTGTGCTGGGAGGAAATTAGGGTGATCTAAACTAACTTTCTAAAGCCAGGAGACTCTGACTTTGGTCTAATAAAAGTTTAGAGCAACTGTATTGTTTTTCCACTTCTGCACAGATAAAATTAGGATGAGAACAGAGCTCATAATTCCAAAAATGCCATCACAGAGTTATTGCTAAGAGCAGAAATGAAGGAGGTGAGGCACTCCATTAAATTCTTAAAAACAACTGTCACAGCAATCATAGTTGCTGTAAAATTTCACAAGCCTCTTCAAAAACTGTATCTCCATGGTTCTACATTTAAAAAAAGGATAAAGTGTTCAGTAACACAATAGTGTGTAAGAAACAATACACATCCTGAAAACATCAATACCTGCTCATAATTTAGAGAGGAAACAATGTCAAAGCAAGGCACAAGCCTTTAATTTCTCAAAGGATAATGCTAAATAATCTGAACGTCATTGCATTAATCTAAGATGCATGTTACTTACATTGGGCACAAGGAGCAAGGGAAGATACAAACAACCACAGTCAGATGCACGTTAATTTAAAATTCACATTGTGAATTTCATACCTCATCACCAAAAGGAGAGGAGACAGCCAACTGCCCTGACATACAGCTATCTTCCTGCTCCCACCACTGGACCCCTGTCAGCAACATATGCTAACATTTAAAGTGAACAAAATAGCTACTGAGTGTCACTGAGGAAAGCTTAAAGTACAGGAACAGCACAGTTTGAATTCACCTTTCCTATTGTGGAGTTACTGTCGCTGCTTCAGTTCATACCTAGCCTGCTAGTAATACCTAGGCCAAACTTGAGGAGGATCAGCTGTATGGATGCAGTGGTAGAGTTACAGGGGCAAAATGGTTTGTACCACCTGAATGTTGTCCAGCCATCATTTTGGCATTTTGATGCTGTCTTTAGCTGTGTGGTTGTAATCCACTAACATACAGATTAGAAATGAAGAAACCATGTTTAAGTGTGTCCTTTAGGTCACAAAGTCATAAACCCAAATGTTAGAAATTGGCAGATATGTAGTTCTCTGCTTCTTCATAATTCTGTGCCTTTTTGCAGTCAGCATTAATCAGACAGAGATACTGCACGAATGTGGGCATATGAGGTAGAATTAAGGTTGCACAAGCCATCTGTTCTAACTTTCAAGTCTTGTCTCTTCAGTTTAAATTCCTTTCTTTTAAAATAGATACTGAAATTCGTTTGGAAGGGTGGTATATGATTTATATGCATTTGGATTTTATGGGGGGAAATAAGCACCTCCTGCAGCACTTCAAACACCTTTACAGCGCAGAACACAAGACTATGGCTGTCACTTTGTTTACCAGAGTAACTATACCAGTTTGGTGCAAGGGACAGTATTATCCCAGTGAAAGGAAGGAATATTCAGTACAACCTCTTCCTTAAGAAGAACCTGGAAGAACTCATGCTTTGTGGGAGAAAAGCTGTTTCTCTTCTCATAAACTGCTAGCAGCTCCTAGCCATTGCAGCACTTTGCAAGAAGCTACTACTGTTGTGGCAGGATGAGCCCAGTTTTCAAACATCTCTGCTGAGTTAGTATATTTGACACAGAAAAAGATTGGAAAACAAGTAGATTTTCTTATTAGTAAAATGTATATATATATATGTACTAGTTTAATTAAAAAAAAACCCACAAGCTGGGGATTGTTTTAATCTCAAAGATGATATTTCAAAGACAAACCCTTCTTTCCATGCTGTCGGGCATTGATACAGACAATAGGAAGAGGCATTAGCACTTCTTAAAACAAAGAGAAAATAGTATGGAAATCTTTTACTGGGGGAATCTGCATAGCAAAAAGGTCACTATTAACAATGTGAGTGTGTATTAAATAGTTTCTGAATATGTAGCATACTGGTTTCTACCAGTATAGATGCTCCAGATTCGAGTGCAGTGGTACATGCTCACCAAAAGAGAAGTACTGCTCTCACTTGAGCAAACGGGTAGATATTAGCATCTAAGAGGGAAGTTGTTGGGAGACTATCTTACTACATAAAGCCAGAATTCGGGTGTTTGGGGTTTTTTTAATTTGTTGGATTGTTGGGTTTTTTTTTGGGGGGGGGAGGGGTTCGTGGTTTGT
>JANHGB010014003.1:6517-37904 GCA_026283785.1 Coracopsis vasa | reverse complement strand
GAGGGTTCAGACTTTAGCTTTCCAAATTATTTGCCCTAAATCTCTTTTATATTTTTACCATAATCTAATTTATTAAGGGGAGGGGTTCTTGGTTTGTTTTGTGGTTGTTTTTTTTTTTAATTACATAATACCATGTAATTTTTGTTGTTTTCTCCCCCCAAAATAAGTATTTCGTAAGCCAGAAAAAAGGCAATATCTTGACAGTTCTGCATGCTTCCAGACAGTAGCTCAGTATGAGTGGAGAGCAGACACATTTTGGAAGTGAAAAGATGTGACATTTAAAGATACTGTGATTAGGACAAGGGTAGATTCTAGCTAAATTCTAGCTAAACTAAACTAAAATGCATTAACTTGCGTCTGTTCCAAAGGAAAAAAGTTAGAATTAAGTTGAGGTTAACAAATGCTGACCTGATTGACTTTGGCTCTTTCTTCATAGTCTATGTAATATTTCCTCCCTACAGATTATGAATTAATCTGCAGTGGGTTTTTGCCTTGTTTTGATGGAAGTGTCTTTGATAATTACTAGAAGCTCATCAAGCAATGCAAGCTAGTGAGAATTTAAATTTTATATTACATAAGCAGAAAACAGCGAGAGATTTTTCAGATGGATCTTTTCTCTTTGAGGACCTCTAGTGAAGTATCTCTAAGAAAAATACCCTCACAGTGAACTTTCCAGAAGGTAGCAGTAGTGCAGAGCCTGCCAGGATGGAGCTGTAGAGTTAAAGTATGCTTACAGTAGCCATTTAGTCCCATCTCCTTCTCAAAGCAGGACTAATCTCAAAGCAAACAACAAAACGGAAAAAGTAAATGAGCTCTTCAGTGTCTTTCACCAGTGCAAAACTATTTTTGTTTAAAAAATGCCTATAATTAAAACTGCAAAATCCACAGAATAGGAAAATGCTAAGAGACAGCATTTGCTGTATAATAAATCAATGTCAATGGAATTTGATAACTGTATTTGGAAACTGGATTCAGTATTGCCATATGATTTATTACAAGTTCATTGGGTTCTGAGGTTCTGAAAATAAAAAAAAATATATGAAAGAAAGAGAATATTACTTTAAATAATAGGTATTCCTGCTTATACTGTTATTTCTTCTACTGAAGCATTAGTGAGTTATATGCCATTCATTCCTCATGAAATAGAGATGATGAATTTTTTGGCTGTTCAGAAAAGGCATACCTTTAGGATGGTAGACAGTGTCACTAGTAAGAACGCTAGCGTATACCACAGCAAAAACATATACCATTGCACCAACACATAGATAGTAAATGACAAAACAAGGTTTACCAGGGAGTTAAGTGTTTAGTTGGAATGTACACGCAGACACGGCTGCTTCTGCGCAGCTTTTTCACAAAGTTTTCATGCTGAATCCAGCACAAAACTGAACCTTACCACTCTGCCATGTGTGCTTAGAAACAAAGTTCCTAAGTAACAGCCCTAGTTTCAGTACAATAGTGAATATGCTTGAGAGGAATAGAAACTGGACCCATACTTTCCAGCTTTACTACCATGGTTGCTAATTTAATGATTCCCTAAGCAAATGCATCCATGTGTACATGTGCACTCAGAACCACATATCATTGCATGCACTGAGGAAGTACACGTGCAAATCAATAGTGTAATTTTCTAATTCTTTGTAATAATTACCTGTTGCTGACATGTAAAATGCCTACATGTAAAATAACAGGCGAAAGTAAGACAATTTTTTTGTCTATATAATTAACTAACATGTTTAGGACATTACATAGCTACCACACGATGTTGTTAGAGGCCATTTTTAATACTTTAGCTTAGAAATTTTTATAACTATTTATTAAAATTTAGCCAGCCACAAAATGCACATGACAGTGGCTTATCCTGACTCCTGACATTGTCAGGTGGAGAAATATTTTTTCCTACAATTGTAAAAATTTGGGAAAGTATATTTTTTAGTTCATATAAAGATGCCATTAAACTCTATAAAAGTATAAAAAGGTTTCTTTTTCAGTGGGTTTTTTTTGTGTTTCCAATGGGAGGTCTGGCTGGATCTTTCCATCTGGTGTGCTGGCTGTTACTGCAGATGGTCATAATCTGTACATATGGTATGTGCATATATAAACTGAAATCAGTGTTGTCTTGGGGTAAAAGCAGGCACACAACAGGAACTTGGATGCCTAACACAAGAATATTTGTGAACGGGATAATTTAGAACATTTTATTTTTCTAGGAGAAATTTACATAAAGCTAGGGAAAAATCATTTACTGTTTGCTGGAAAAGAAATAAAAAATAAATCACTCCACTGTTAAAAGGTAAATTCTGGATCTGCAGTTTATTTCAAATCAAGTGTTAGCTTCAGCTCAGCCCTGAATCTGTGCCAGGTTTTGGGTTAAATCAAGACAACACCAAACTTTCACAAACTTCTAAAGATATATCTGCAGTGCTCACAAGTAGGACAGACAGCCTGGGTTTCGAGTCCCTAGTTCTAACTTGGAAACAAAGCTGGAAGGGAGATTTTCTTATTTCTGAAGGTTAGAAAATGGCCTTCCAGTCATGTAAAAAAGATAGAAAAAATGAATAAGAGAAGTCTTCAGAAATTAAATAATCCTTAAATCTGAAGTTTCTGTTGAAGTCAATCTGACTACCACCAAATGGTAGCTGAAACTCATAATGATCAAAGAAGTGGCAAAAGACCTTGTCATTAAAAATAGTAATTTGCAGTGAATCACAGGTAAACTTGTAAGATGTTCTGCTACCTATTTTAGCGTGCAGTTAGCACAGCTAAAAACTTCTGCTTGCATACTGGCTAGTGAACCAGGTTAAAAAAATTATATCCATAAAGTCTTAAACTTCTACTTAAGAAGTTTAGAAAATTAGGGAAAACACTAAATGATGATGTAGGGAAAACTCTAAAAGCAGCTCACAATTGGACTTACAAAATATTTAACAAGAAGTGCCTGAAAATCAGAAATGACTGGAAAAGCAAGACATGAAGAATTTATCTGATACACAACCAAACACATTTTTAACATTACCCCTATCTTTTCTAATATCCTCTATATTACAGCTAGTTGGTACATTTGCCCATTTATCAGACAAGCTAACTGCCAGAGCAGATAATGTCACGACTTTTTTTGTTACTTTTTTCTGCTTTCCTAGTATCTACTCTGCTATTCTCTTTGCTAACCTTTCAACCCTTTTTGTGTTGGGAGAAGGCTTCGTGTATTCAGCTATAAGGCAAGAAAAGGAAAATATATTGTCTTTAAAAGGGTTGCTCCCATTCTAATACAACTGTAAAAGCTACTGTTTCTTTTTCTCTCCTATTACAGGTTTGTTTTGTGAATTTAGATGCAAACAGAGATGATTGCAGCGATGAGCAAGTGAAACAGGTAACAGATTTTAACAACATGCACAGTGTGTCTAGTCAGGATCTCCAGGACTCTCCAATACAAACCCAGATCAAAATTCTATGGACAAATCGAAGCCAGCCCTAGATTTTTAACCCTTACAGAGAGCAATGCATCAGGAGTCTGAAATTATCTCAATGCCAGGCCATATTTTTTAGCTTTTCTTACTTCGATCCCAGAAATATCTAATGGATTGTTGCAGCCTGTGAATTTACAGCTGTTACCATGTGAGTGGACTTCTTGCTTAGCCTTGATTTTACCAGAGAAGTGAGCATGGATATGTCATACATCCAATTTTTCAATTTGACATAATACTACATAAAAATAATTTCTGATGTTGCTCTTTCTTACTGCCAAAAAACCTTTGAGAAATTTCTAGTCGCTTAGGTCATGTTCAGCTGATCAGTCTTATTCAATCCAACTCCAAATAGTTTGATTATGTGGTCTTAAGGAGGGTTCTAAATAAAACAGAACTAACTAAAGGTGTGTTTTACCCATTTACTGAAAGTTTGGAGGGTTAAAAATGGTTTAAAAGAGAAAGCTTTGTTATTTTACAAACATTAAGACAAACTACATTGTGGTATGCTATTTAAAATATATGCCATTAGAAAAAAAAGGCTGAGGAAGTCATATGATGGCCTGGTCTCAGTTTTGAGTTTACATTATCCTTCTCCAATTCATTACCATTTGGTGTCTATGATCAATACAGCAATATGGTTGCAGTATGTGGTAAGAGAACACAAGTAGGCTGTCCTCACAATATCCAGGTTGCTCCTCAGTAAAGCATTACAGTTAGTTTGCTGATACCACTTTTAACTCACAGGGGAACAACCAATGCTGGGACCTTGTCACCTCCTGCAGGTCATTCATTAACAGGAACTGTTTTTCTATGCAGTTTTCTGAATCCTAGATTTATAAAAATTCAGATGGCAAAAATAAATTCAGCTTCTTCCAGCAAAATTATTTTTCTGTTGAATCAGCAGGTTAACTGTGCAGAACAGCTTGACAGATTTAACTTTACTAAATCCACAGAAGCACCGATTGTTTTCTAATAAGCAATGGTTTTATTGTTTTTTACAGTGTTTATTAAGGAGCAAAAGGTATAGCAAGTGATAAGAAAATAGCAGGAGTTTCTCCCTCAGTCTTAGAGCCAGATATCTGTAAAAGCCAACTTAAACTAGCTTTACACAGATAGCCTTTACAATGCCTGGAGATTAAGTTACTCCCTCACAAGCAGAAATCACCTGCAGCTACATAATTTTTACTTATCAGTCCTCCAACAGCAGTCCATTCACTGCCTGTGCACTCTGCATAGCCCTAAGCATTTCCTTGACTGCAGAGCCGAGTCGGGTCCCTGCAGTGCTGCACCTCGACATGCCTACAGCTGCTGCTCCCTACCTGGCACATGGGGGGTAGGCAGTGTAGGCAATAAAAATTCACTGCTAGCACAGGTACCATGTATTCTTCTCTAAGAGGAAACTTGATCATCACAATTTTTGAGTATAATACGCAGTTTGTGTAAGTTCGCTTTGGGTGGAATGGATTTTTATACAGCACATTGACGTGGTGAAAGCATTTCATAGAATTTTAAAGATATTAGCATAGCTGTTGTTCATATGAAATATAAGTATTTCCTAATAGGTACTGCTAGGATTTTGCACTACCCATTGCAATGGGTTAAACTGGGGGGTTTTGCTGTAAAGTAATCATCCTTCCAGACTTTGCCTTTTTTTATTCTGAACAAAAGTTATGGAACTGAAGTAAGAGAGAAACAAAATGCTATGTTTCCTACATAATAAATCTCATAAATCTGGCAATTTATGCAGTAGAAAAATAGAGATATGTATAGAACTGTGTACGATAGGAGAAAGGCTGTCATTTGAAAAAAGAAAGTTATGAGAACTTCTTCGTGCTATACTGAAACATCAGTGAATTGAAGCACTGAATTTAGTCATGTCAAATACAAATGCTTAGTCTCATCTGAAGATCACTCTGCCAAAAAGTGAATTGTTCCCTAAAACTGAATTAGCTTTGCTAAGCCAGAGATTTTTATTATATCTAATACACTCTGAGGAAAAATAACAGTACTGCTTATTATTTTTAACTTATTATTTTGAAGGTGAAAAGGAAAAAGTGGGATCTCATTGAACTGCACAGTAACTAAAGCATATGGCTGGATGCCAGAGATCTGTATTCCCCTGAATGGCTTTGCCATTTTATGCACTTTTCTAGTGCATAAAATGGATATGGTATTTACTTCTCCATAAGGCGTTATCCTTGATTCCTTGCTCATAAAGCAAGCACTGCTAGATCCTTGGCAACAAAGAATTGCAAGTAGTCTTAAGGTAGGTATTGTACTTTTGGTCTGGTCTTTGTACATGAATGAGCGGATGTCTCCTACACACACTGGGGACTCCCAGCAGTATCATAATATGAATCTCCTTTTACATAGCATCATTGATGTTGTGACACTTCCGGCTCTAGCAAATGCATAACAGGTAGAAAATTACTGTATCATTACAAATGGAAGGTCATGAAGGTGTCCACTGGAACAGCAAAGAAATTAGTATTTCATCTCTGTATTAAATACCTCCATTATTCCAGGTTTAATATTGCATCAGTTTGATCAGCAATTTCCAGCTAACTTTCCCTTGGTTTCTTGCTTGTCGTACACTTGGAGGAAAACTGGAAGATCTGTCCTTTTCTCATTACCGTGCTTACTAAATCTTTTCTGGTTTAAACAGTAACAGGCAATGTATTCTCAGTCTCTTAGGAGCTCACTTGTAATAGAAAGGCCAAGCATTTAGATGCATAAATACAACCAAGCTCTTTAGCACATGACAATGTAAGGGCTGACTGCCCTGCTGGACAGTTGTGCAGAAGTTTATACTACCACCAATGTCTTGCCTGGTAGGTCAAAAGAAAGAATGTGCATTATAATGCTGCCAGTTCCATTTTTAATCAACTCAAAGAAATAAGTTCCACTAAGCTTTCTAAAGGGATGCCTGTAAGTGGTATTTCATTTTGATATTTATGAATAGAACTGTGCAACTCAGACTTCATTACCTGAAAGAAAATTTATCTTTCATATTACAGCGGTTGATCAGTGTCTCTCCAAATCTCCCCAAACTCATCAGTTCAATGAATGTACAGCCACCAAAGGAAAATGAAATAGTCCTGCTGAGTGGATTAACATCAGGAAACCTTCAGGACGATTATGAAGTTCCCCAGGTAGGAATCAAACTCATCTTTAAGATTATACCACACCTTTGAAGGATGGATTTGGAAAATGGAAAAGAGGAAGCTGAAAGCAAAGACTTTGCAGCAGTTTAAGAGATGAGTGTGAGTTTGCAAACATAAAAAAGTAAATCTAACAAAATCTTAAGTGTGTGTGGCAGGGCAGTGGATGGTGGGGGTGTATGACACAAATATAGGAAAGAAACCCTGCTATTGCCTTCTAGATCCTTTGGATGTCTGGGTTGCAGCTGATAATGCTTTAAGTCATTAGTGGTTGATCCTTCAGTGAATGATCCCTCATTCACCAGTGAAGGCAGGCATTGGTGGCAGAGGTGATTGATTCATAAGCCCAGATTTCAAGAGTAGCAGGAGTCAGGAGGACAGCACAGAACACGGAAAGGAAAGACATAACACTTTTTCTGTGCACATAACCAGATTGAGGCACAGCTCCTACAGTCTCCCTTTCAAGTGAAGTCTTGCTACTTCCCACTTTTGTTCCCAATCCATCTTCTCCCACACATGCACCTCAGAAAAGAGCTGACGATAGGACTTGAAAATCCTAGTGGCTACTGTAAACCTGAATGTGACAGTGGAAAATACCAAGCTACGTTAACCATATCAGAGCTAATACCTCATTTAGATTCTGTCAACTTAAAAAGTAATTAATGCATTAATTAAAGCTTAACATTTAAAGGAGCTAAAGGCAAAATTCTCATGCTAACTCTTTCACTCCTGTTATTGCCAATTAAATGTTCCCTATCTGTGATCTGGAGGCTGAGAATTCCTCTTACTGGCACCACGTAGAGAAAGGAAGGAAACGATAGCATTTGCTGTAGAAAAAAAAATAGAAAAAAAAAATAGATAAAAGACACTGAAATTAACCTGTGTCTTTGTGGAGCAGGTCCTGAAACAGCTGTACGCAACCATCATTGCATTTTATGTTACACCAGGAAGCTGATCTTTAAAAGGAGAGGCTGTCCGGTCATTGAGCTTTCTTGGCACTTGTGACTATTGGCTGAATTTAGAAAGATTAAAAGAAAAATAAGTGCACAAGCCTGTGGTAGGAGCAGTGGAGCTCCAAACCCCACTTCCCCAGAGCTGAGCCACTGCAATACACACAAGGGTGTTTTGAGGCCCGAACAAGATGACTCAAGTTCCCAAGTCACCCCCACTTCCAAAAGACTGCAGCCATTGAGACTGGCAGCCTTCCCAGAGAGACTGCAGGCAAGACACAAATGGGAACTAACCAACATTTTGATCTTGTAAGATGAAGAAAGCTTGCATTGAGACTGCTGAGACTTATTGGTCAGATAAGTAAATGCTATGTTCGTCCTTACATCTGTTTGGCTTTCCAGAGACTTTCGTTTGTAAAGAGACTCGCATGGTTTTCATACAATAATTATTCTGCTCCCCATCAGCCCTTTTCACAAGTACAACCCTGCAAACTGTGGACTGGAGCAACAGCAGGGGAACATTTGATCTGAGGCTGCATCTGCTTTTAATAACATTTTTCACAATATGGTGTATGCTGAAGTCTGATTCAGCAACAATTTCTTAGCTATCTAATCTGTCTTTTCTGTTTTACTTTTAACGCACTAATTTATCTGGCTTTCTGTTCAGACACATTTTTTAGGTGGCAAGAAAGTGCAGGCTAACAAAACTTGTTATTCCAACATAATACTCATCCCACTCCCTTTATTACTGATACTTGCTTTGCATTCATTTTCAAAGACAAAAGGTCTAGGATGGGGTTACATTATGCTAGATACTGTGCAAATGCACAGGGGGTCTAGGACGTCTTTTGTACGGCTTAAAATCTACTGCATCAATCCAGAGTTGGTTTGGATTCAGGCTCCTTCCTGGGGCCTGAAGCTAAAGCATAAAATCACAAGCTGCAAAAGCTTGGCGTTGCTTCAGAGTACATCCATACCACAAACGTAGCCCCATGCAGAGGTATCAGCTTAGTTCTGTGGTTGTATAAATATCCAACATTTTTACAATTAGTAAAATGAGAATAACAAGAGTTTCTTTCTCTTAGTTTTTGTTCAACTTTCAATTTAATTGTACAGCTTCTCTAGGTAAGACAGCTTTATTTAAAGGCTTAACACAGCGCTCAGTGAAGCCCCATTTCCAGTGGGAGGTTTTACTGGTCTAAAATAATGGAGCTTTGGGCAAATAAGGAGAGGAAGAAGAGCAAAGAAACAAAATAAAACACCATTTGAAAGCATTCTGTAGGAACATCTAAAGGTGACCTGCTCTTAACAATCTCACCAGACAGGACTTATCACGGTGCCTTTAAACAAGCGTTGCTACAGAAATTATCCTGAAAAGGAATTCATGCCCACAAACAATTCCCTCAAGGGATAGGTAATACCAGGTGGTATGAGGCCATTAATAACAGTATGTCAGGTGGATAAATCTGACATGGCTAAAAGCAAGTCTGTCATTAAAATACAAAGCTGACTGAAAACAAACAATTTGGTAATTTCAACAAAATAAAGATGCCCCTGTGATACAGCTGGGTTCCCTACTAAAATGCTTGTACAACAAAAGCTATCACATCCAAGCAGTCTTATTTTGGCATATATGTAACTGCACACTGTGTTATAAACATCTAAATGAGAAATTGTATTGCATCTTTGCAACAGAACATTCCTAAGATATTGACAGAGAGGGAAGCTTAAAATAAGTTTTATTTTATAATTAAATAACTATTTGAAATTCTTTTCCCCTCCAGTGTCCTTGGCTGGCAGACGTCTGCTTGGTTCAGTGTGCACGGGGGGACAGGAGAAACAGCACAAGCTGCATCATTTTTGAAATAAACAAGTTTCTGATTGGACTTGAGCTTGTTCAGGAGAGACAGCTGCAGGTAGAAGCTCATGTCCTAAAGCCTGAGGATGACACAAACTGCTCCGTGTCCTCGATAGAAGAAGATTTCCTCACAGCGTCTGAGCACCTAGAGGATGACAACGAGGCTGATGAATGTAAAACTGGTAAAAGCAATGTGACTGAGCATAAATCTGCTATTGTTTCTACTGCAAAACAGCCATGACAATGCTCACATAAATTGTACTTCATGTTAATTCATGCATATATTTGTTTGTAGTTTAGAAAATGAATGGCCATTCATATTTTTAAATTGTTATTCAAAGACAAGGATATATGTTTCTGCAGTAGTTTCAGAGAGCAGTAATGCATTACACAGTTGTGCATCCATTTTCATTTTAAAGTTATGGGGTACTCTGCAAAAACCAATTTCTTGTTTTCCTTTTAATAGGTCATGAAAAGTTAAGTGTTTCAGAAGCATCCTCAGATGTCAAAAAAAGTAAAGGAAAGGGATTTGAAAATAGCCACTACAGAAAAGCCAGGTTGCCATCTATTCTTGAAGGGAACTGCATCAATGAAGATAATGCAGCTGCTGGAGTCTCTGAAGCTGTGACTGTTGTGCCTGAAGATGCCGTCTTACAACCTGAAGATAAGGCAGACCAGGAAACACTGTGGCAGAAGGAATTAACTGGAAAAGCTACTTCGTTCTTTAGTACTAATAATTTGACCAGTGAGGTTGAAAATTCCGATTCAGCACAGGTGTTGGAAGATGTATCTTTAACCAAAATGGTTAAAGAGGAGCTGGGGTCTCTGCATGACTCAACAGCAAAACACAACAGTGAGACAGATGGAGACGATTGTGCAGGTATCAGGAAAACTGATCCTCTCGCACAAGATGAGCGGGCAACTACAGGTCAGTATGCCACAAATTTAGCAGAATCTGTTCTGCAAGATGCATTCATTAGACTGTCACAGTCTCAACCCACTTTTAGTGAGGAGGCCGCCGTCAGCATCTCCGTAGGAAGCTCCTGTAAGTCGGAAGACACACCTGCTTCCCGATCATGGAATGAACTTCCAAAGATTGTCATAGTGCAAAGTCCAGACAGTTCTGAGAATATATCTGACTGGCCAGGATCTGCCTTCCCCAGCCTGTGTCACTGGACTGAATCAGAAAGTTCTGCTGAAGTTTCAGATTACTTTGAGGAAGGACATTCAAATGGACACAGCCAGAGTGCACTGGAAGTGGCTCTGGCTTGTGCAGCCACTGTTATTGGAACCATTTCTAGTCCCCAGGCTGCAGAAAAATTCAGACGGGATCAAGAAGCCACACAGCCTGACAGTGGAGCAGTTGATAATGAAGAACACACAGCACCTTCACAGCTACTTGACTGTGCTGGCACAGAATATTCATTTCCGTCTGCACTGTGTGGCATGACTCAGGTAGCAAGTGCTGTAGCTGTTTGTGGTCTGGGAGAAACAAAGGAAGAGAAGTACCCTGCTACTTCAAGTGGACTTCTGTCTGCTGCTCAGACTTCTGCAGCCATTACTCTGCATTGCAGCATAGCTTTAGGAAGCAGCATGGAGAAACTAAATTATAGCATTGCAGAGGCACTTCTCAAAGAGGCATCAATAATTTTAACAAAACCCAACATTTACAAAAATGTAGGGCATTTTATGGAATCCATAAATGGAAAAATTATTGAAACAGCAGCAAGACCACGGATTCCACACACTAATGAAGTAATCAGGGATGAACTTGCACAAAACTTATCCAATATTATTCTACGACATTCTATGGAGGAGGCTAGGAAAAGGAGGCAGCTACACCCCTGTTCAGAAAACTGCTCAAGTACACAAGACATGTTCATGGAGACTGCAAATGAGTTGCTTTTTAACATAGTATATTTCACTTTCAAGAAGATGAACGACATAAGACAAGTGGAAGAGTATTCTCCTCTCTTTTCTGGGGGGACAAAGACAGAGAAAGTAACAAGAGCAGAAGGATGGTCAACACAGGCAACAGAACATGAAACTTCACACAGCCCCCTTGATCGCCCTGCTGTTAAAACATATGGTACATCCTACAGCACTGGTTCTAGCAAAGATCTTGTAAATGTCACAAATACTAGGAAAAGTAATATGAAAGATGTAAATAGCAAGGAAACTGCTCCACTAGATTCAGAACCAACAAGTAGAGCTACAGGGCATAATGCACTTGTTGCAAAAACATCTCCCAAGAAAAGATACCTGAAAAGAACCACACGAGACTGTTACAAATCCCCAAATCCGAGTAATAATAATCCTCAGAAGAAGGTCTACAGGTCATTTTCAGATAGAGAAAATAACTTAGCAAACAATGAATGCAAGCATGGTGTTCAAGAGCAGTTGTCTTCCGGTACCGTCATAAATGCAGAAAACCAGGCCAAGCATAAGTCTGATGCTCTGCTAAATAATGATGTCCAGGTTAGCTTGTCTTTATTAGGAAATCATGTCTTGCTTCCTTCACAGCCTGTGCTACAGGTGAAACATTCAAGGGACAAATATTGTATAACAGATTTTGCAGAAGAATTAGCAGAAACAGTTGTCTCTATGGCAACAGAAATAGCTGCCATTTGTCTTGAAAATTCAAATGGAAAGCAACCTTGGTTCTGTGCGTGGAAGAGAGGTAACGAATATCTGGTGACCCAGAGTTTATCTTGCAGAACCATGAAAAGGAAAAAGGAAACCCATGCTAATGGTTCAGTTGTTCGGAAGAACAGGGCACCTAGACTTAGTGAGATCAAAAGAAAAACAGATGAGCATCCTGAGCTAAAGGAAAGATTGATGAATCGGGTAGTAGATGAATCTATAAGCCTTGAGGACACACCGGACTCAGTCAATATCTTTGCTAATGAAGTGGCTGCCAAGATCATGAACCTCACTGAGCTCTCCATGGTTGATGGCATCTGGCAAGGTCCAAACCACCCCAGGAACAGGCTCCACTGTGACAGATGGAGCCGAGCCAAAGCCTCAAGCTGTGAGAGCATACCTGAGGAGGACTCGGATTCCAAAGCCTCTTTCAATACCCTAGGCCTGATGAACGCCTTTGGCCAACCTGTCAGCCAGACAAGTTCTGTCTCAAAGCAGTCTAGTTGTGAAAGCATTACAGATGAATTTTCAAGATTTATGGTGAACCAGATGGAAAATGAAGGAAGAGGTTTTGATTTATTACTAGATTACTATGCAGGAAAAAATGCAAACAACATCTTAACTTCTGCTTTGCAACAGGTAGCCAAGAAAAATGGCCATCTTAATGTCAGACCAAGTTGCCCATCCAAACAGTCCAGCACAGAAAGCATAACAGAAGAATTTTATAGGTATATGCTAAGAGAAATAGAAAAAGAAAGTAAAGATAACTTATCTTCCCCTCGGAATTCAAAAGACTGGTGTGGCAGTTTGCTATCACCCTCTCTACGATCACCTTTTTGCTTTAGGCAATCATCAATGCCTGACAGCAGATCATCAGGTTCTAGACTAACAGTTAGTGTCCCAGTTAAGGCAAATTCATTAGATGGATTTGCCCACCATCACCAAGATTCCTTAAGTGTACAGCCAGTTAATACAGTGGCTTCTTCCGGTCTTTGCAAGTCTGACTCATGCCTGTATCAAAGATGCAAGACTGATCAGATAACAGATATGTTGATTCACGAGACGTGGGCAAGTTCTATTGAATCTCTAATGCGCAAGAACAAAATCATAGCAGATGAGGCAGAGGCTGCAGAGGCAGACCAGTTTCACAGTGATTCCCCACCACATGTGGAACAATACGCAAACAGACTGGCTGCAAATATTGTTGAAAGTGGTAAAAATTTAATTGTCGTCCAGCAGGATTCTTTTGATTATACAAGCCAAGAACGTGTGCTGGAAAGCAAACATCCTCAAAGCACAACTCAGACTCAATCAAAACCCAAAAAGGATGGAGTAAATTTGGATGAGAAAAACCAGCATATGAAGAACCCTGGATGCCTCCCTGCAAGTCAGCATAGGGAAGTGCCTTTAATTCAGATAGAAACTGATCAACGAGATGAGCCAGATAAAGGCTCAGAGTCCTTCATTTCATGTAGCCCTTCTGAAAAGGAGCATCAAAGCAAAGAAAAGCCTCCAGAAGCTTTTGATGGGAAACACACAGTTCCTAGTTCCCTACTAAATAGGTAAGTGACAAAACAGTAAAATCAGCACATTGCTTTTGTGTTTGTTTCAATTTCCCAGGAAAAATCATTTTGATAAAAGAAGATAAGAGGAGAGACACTTTCAAAGAAATGAAAGAAAGTTATGACTACAGGTTTCTCATGGCATAAAAATCACCCAATCATATATCACAGTGCCAGTTTCTGGAGCAAAGTTACATTGTATATGACAACATGCTTCCAAGATGCAAATCTAATACTGCAGAGACAAGTAAGTTTTCTCTCTACAGTTGTTTAAGTCTTCCATAGTTAAGACAGGAAAGATGGACAAAGTTTGAACTTCAATTTAGCACTGACAGAAGATAGCAGAATTTGACCTCTGCTGTAGTTCTCTGCTATGCTTGTTCATATAACTAATGCTTTGCATACCTGGAAACTAGACTAGATTTTTGAGACCTCGAAGTTCAGCTTTGTGTTTGCAGTCTGGAGATACAAGTAATAAAAATTCCTTAGTGGAAGAAACAAAATAGTAATTAAAAACACCCCTCACCTCCTTTAGTTCAAGACTTCTCTGGTAGAACTTAGAGAAAATAATAAAATTTCATTTTACTACATAATGCAAAGGTAGAGGATCGTTGTGGATGCTGAGGTTAAGAGCAAGACTCTCTCAAGACATTGCTTGTTTTTAACTATACTTCGTCATGTGTGTTACTTTAATGGTATCTAAACTGCCAATCACTTGGATCACTGCCGCAGCCTGTTATCTCAGAGTGCTTGACAGAGTGCATGTGCTAGTGTTAGAAATCATTTTGCAGCTCATTTTATTCTAGGAAGTGCTCTGTTTTGGCTTTTGACAAAGCTCTGCTTGAAGTGAGATAGCAGGTACTTTCCTGTGTATGGTAGCGATTAGGTGGACAATTATCATCGTGTCACTGTTCTTTCATACTGACTGTCCCCCACTAACCTTTCTCTTCCTTTAAATGCAAATTGCTTTTCGTAGGATACATTTAGAAATCTACATATCTGGAATCTTGACTTTTATTTTTGCACAGTTTAAGAGCCCTTTAATAGCTTTTCCTCTGCCTTTGGTGAAGAGTTCCTAAAGCAACTATGGGAAGTTTGAAGCATTAGGATTGGTAGGGCAGAATTAGTAACCAGAGGCTACACCTACGTGAGTATTTTGGTTCAGCAATGCAGTGCAGTTCTGAATCAACTTGTCTTCATTTCCATGCATTGGCTTTCTTTGCAGCATGCAATGCAGATTTCTTTTAAAGGATTCTCAACTAGAAGCTGCACAAGTGTGTATGAGATGTTCTCATAACCCTACCAGGAAGGCAAAGCTTCCAGTGTTTCTTCACACGGATTTGAACTGCTTGTGGCATGGATGTCTGGATGAAGTCTAGACTAAAGTAAAAACCTGAAGATATATAAATACCATAGATAGAAAAGCATGAGCACCAGTTGTTTTGATCCACTCCTACCGCATGAAATTACTTGCTAGTGTAGATATAGGCACATAGGGCTCCAGGCAAACCATCAAGCAGACATATAGGCAACTAGAAAAAAAGAAGGGGGGAGGGAGGGAAAGCTGTGCAGGCCTGGGGAAAAGGTCTTCAGCAAGGAAAAAAGCAATAAAATAGTTGTTTCTTGTATGCAGGCAGTGCAACAGACCCAGTCCTGTCACAGTTATACAGAAACCGTTCCAACTGGCTGTTCAGAAGTAGGGAACTGTCAGCTCAAAGTATTGCTAGTCTGAGATGTAATTGCATAATGAATCAAACACAACCCAAAATGTAATGACACTCACAAAAATCTCTTGTATTTTGGAACAATAGGTGCTACATGCCCTGTATTAAAAATCTGAGTAACACCTGCAACCTGGCTGCTCAGTTACCACAGATGCCTAGTTTTGTACCTGAGGGGTCAGGGACGACAGGCATAGTTATTTGACAGATGCTGACTGCCTGGAAGAGCAGAGGCCCTCAGGCAAACAGGTCCTTTTCTCCCTGTACAGGAGGCTGCCTCTCTCTCTAGCATCCAGCATTAATGCAGCAACTTCTCAGTTGTCGCTAGAGTGAGGGCAGGACAAAAGGAAATATCCACAGTGATATTGTCTCAGTATATTCTTAAAGAAATTAATTACTTGGGAGCAGTAGAATTTTGGGGGTGATCTCTTGCTCCAATTGCAGGCAGGATGCCTCAGCCATTACTGTAAATAAAAGTCGGAAGGTGAGAACTCTGGGGGTATCCTGAAGAGGGTTCCAGTACACATTACATTGTCTTAACCACACAGCTGCAATTGCAGACCATCCAGTAAATTTAACAATACTACAGTTTTTCATTAACTGCTATTCTGGTGCTGCAGCTATATAACTGTTTTTTTTCCTGGCATCCAAAAAAGGGAGTTTGGATTATAATATACTTTCCTGTCTACGTATCAAAAGTCTCACAGCAAGTATCACAAAGTCCAGTTTGGCTCTGAAAAGTTACCGTAAATATAGTTTTTGTTTTTTGTTCGTGTGTTTGTGGGAGTGTACAGAATTGTAAAGCATTAAGCCACAACATCTCTTAACCCTGTATTTTCTAAACTCAGTCTGGACCTGTGCATGCAGTCTGGTTTATGACTACCTGCTGCACACCTATCTAGAAAAAGAATACTTTGTCCTTCCCCAGTCTAAACATTGGATCCTAAGGAATACAGAAGCCTAAGAATCACTAGTGATTCACAACCCCCACCACCTTCATACTTTTACTTCTGGACCTCTTTTGGATCTGCAGTGTTAACAGAGTAGATAAACCCTATCAAAAATCCTGTCAAGAAACCTATTCACCCATTAGTAAGACAAGGAATTAGTGCCAAGATATATTTCCAAGAAATGCTGTCACACTGTGCTAACATATACCACATATTTCAATCACTGAAATGACTGAAGTGCACTAAGCAACAGGCCTGTGCAGTGAGCAGATCTTCTGTGCAAGTTTATACTTTTCTATGCATATTTCAGTATAAGGTTTACTATGTTTTGTGTTTGCTTATAGCAGTCATAAAATCTTTTTTAAGAGCATCTCAGGCCATATGCTCAACTGGACTTTATGTATAAATTATAAGCCTGTCCAGCATCTTGCATCGGTATAATGTTGCAGCTTGATTGATTTTAATGAGCAGCATTGCCTGAAGATTGGTGGTACCACTTCATTTGCCTATATTATCAATGTGCCTTCCTTATCACCCTACCAGCAACAGTCCTCAGAGCAGACCAGATGCTGAAATCATAGGAGAGACAAAAACAGCCGAAGAATTTCCAATCCACCTCAGCAGCAGTGAAGAAAGCACTGGCAGCTGGTCCCAGCTAGCTAATGATGAGGACAATCCTGACGACACAAGCAGCTACTTACAACTCAGCGAGCGATCCCTGAGGTACCCATATTGTCTGTTCTCAGTATAAAATACAAGCTAATCAAACAGACCAATGATCTGGCGCTACCATGTATCAGGAATGAGGCTCAACACCTTGAGATTTATTCAGAATACTGTAAAGAAAACCTGAGTTCATCTCCTTAATTAAAAAAAAAGAGAAAAAAATAGCCACATTCTGGTTCTCAGCAGGAGTTTTTTTTTATTGTAAGCAGCTAGATTCAGACAAAGAGAAAATTTCCTGGCACCACCCCAGCGCCTCAGTCCTACAGTGAAAGGGCCATCGGACAAGCTAATTGTTGCAGTCTTTCCTTTGATGTATTTGCTATTTGCATAATGTTTATTTTGGCATTTCCTTCGCTGAGATTGATGAGACTAATATTCCCACCAGTTATCTGTACACCAAGAAGAGCAGAGATAGAGCCTTGATATGCTTAGAATGGCACAGGGAAGCAGATTAACAGAGGATGACAGAGTTCTCCTTGGGTAGGCATAAATTCCAGAACTCCCATTGCAGTGTGCTGCTTTTTGTTACTATTCAAGTCAGGACATGCATTTACAAACGTTATCTAGTCCTTAGAGTTTGTATAAAGTGATGTTAGTTTAACTTCAGCCCTTTCATGACTTCAGATTGAGCAAGTTTTTTTCTTAACATGCTCTTAGATTAGGTTTTAAAATACTGTAAAATATTTATGTCTTTCTCTTGTGTATCAAAATGACAAGGAAGGAAGTCACTATAGTAATGAGCAAAGAAAAGAAAGAGTCTCTGTCAGAGAGCACTGTTGGATAGCTGAAAAAATAGTGAGCAAAACCTGTCTGTCAGTGTGGGTGAACATTCGTGCCGTCATTATAGTATCAACCTTTAACAAAGTTCTTGGTCTGAGAGAGCTAATGTATCGTGCCTCTTGGCTCTACACTTAAACAGAAGTTGCTACAGCAAGTCTGAATGCATGGCATTCTGACACTGACTCAGAAAAACCTGATGGGGAAAAGAGCTAACCAATCTTTCTAATGTAAGGAAAAAAGACTCTAATGTAAGGAAATTTCTTATTTCTTACTTTCTAATGAAAGGAAAAAAGTTGGTTTTTTGGTAAAAATTAAGCGGTTCAGGTTCACTTGCTCAAAGAACTGGTTTGTGCTAATTCACTTGCAGCCAGCAAGTTCACAACCTGTTCACAAGACTAACACGATACCTGCATAAACATTCACTGTCAATTTTATAATGATGTTATAAAGTGAACTGGTACTACTTTTCCCAAATATTCTCAGATGTCATATTTCATCCTTATGAAAAAGCCAAGGAGAATACTTTTTCTTGTTACTGGTCTCAATGAGCACTGGCTATAATCAAAATCTGTCTTTCAGAGTAGTCAGAAACATAAAGGGCTGTCACTGTACCTGCGGGTTCCATCAGATCCCCCATAGTATTTGAGGTATGATATAATACACTGAAACTGTTGCTGGTTACAGGCATGGAGTCACCCAACAGGTAAGTAGTATTATGGGCAACCAAATGCCTTGCTATAACTTACCATGTTCAGAGGTATCTGAATCTCTGCAGGTTTTTCCAGGGCATCTCCATACCTGGTAATCCTTTTCAAGGACTCACACAGACTGCTTTTCTGTTTGAGGCCAAACGTTCATTGCATAAGGCATTCACAAGAAGATAGTCCACTTTTTTTATTTCCTCCAGTTTAAAGCATCATTGATATATGCTCTATCTAGATCTATTTTTATAAAAGCCTCATTATTTTGAGCAGATTAGTGTGCTTCATTCCGGGAACCACTTACTGAGTGGAATGGATTTTGTGGAACTCTGCATAACAGAGGGCATCTCTTCATTTTGTTTTGTACATAAGCAAATTACAAAAAAGACGTATGGGAACATATTCAGTGCAGCTTGGCACTAATATCTAAACTTTTGCTTTGTCAGCAATGGTAACAGCAGTACTACTAGCAGTCTTGGCATTATGGACCTGGAAATTTATCAGGAGAACGTGCCATCTTCTTCTACGATTAAGTAAGTAGTCACTGAAGTGAGATTTGATGTTTAGTCCAACTTTAACTGCAAATCGTTTACATCATCCAAAATGTGCCAAGCCCTGCTTTGCATCTGCTGCTGAGCCTGCTGTTAGCTTCAGAAAAAGCACATGAAGGTTTCTGTGCAGTGATAACACTAGAGAGTGAAAGATTACCCAGGAAATTTCACCCAGGCAGATCTCTCAAAAGAGCATGGATCCACCAACTGCTCTGACTAAAAGACAGTTTTCTGCGGTATGGGTTTCTCATTGTGTTAACTTTCTTCTCCCAGTAACTTCAAATATTATCAAAACTACTGTAACAGCAAGCAAGGTAAAGCAAATAAGAATCTGTTAAAAGGAAGAAAATCTGACAGCATTCTTTCAAATAACAATAATCATTTGGCCCAAAGTACATCTTACCTATTGTTTCTGGCCATGTTTCTACTGAGCATGCAATTAACTTATCAAGAGATGTGTAAGAACCTATTTAAAAGATTCTGGCACCCTGAAACCTGGTATAACCTGCCAGCTGGTGAATGTCACAATGTAGTCAGGGCATGGTCATTGCAGAAGTGTACAGACATATATAAAACATTGAACATGGGATCTTTGTGAAGTCAGTGACATCAGAAAGTCTTCACAACTTGCTACCAGATTGTACTGCAACTGCCCTGCTTTTTCTGTAAAAGGCTCTTTTTGTAAGAAATCTGGGCTTTCATATTTCTGTAGTTACGTGCATTCTCTCCCAGCTGCCGATTTGTAGACTAACCTTGTTAAAACATCCCAAACATTACAGTAGACAGTGATACCTCCTGCACACATTCCTAAAGGTGACCCCTTTCCCTAAAATTTCTGAGGAGCAAAGGGATACATTTGTGACTCCCCTCGTTAGCTTTCAGGAGCTGTTCTCAGCTGTTAGCTGATAGGCATGAGAAGCTTGTACTTCCACAAATCAAAATCAAGGCACAGAATGCATCTGCTGTTCAAACAGAAAACTGAAAAAAGCCTGATGGGAAGGAAGTAATTAAGCACCTATGATTCTAAGTCATGACAAACCATACTGCCATTTTACTCTTTCCTCTCACATCTTGCAGTAACCACTACATGAGAATACATAATCTTGATTCTTTGAAGCCTTGGGGGAGATTCTGAAATCTTGTGAATGAGGGTGGTAAAGAGGTTGATAAAGAGTAGTGTCCTATGCTAGAAACAAAATCTTACACCTGCAGCACTCCCCCTGATTGAGGGCAGGATGGGGCAGTCTGGAAATGTGTACTGCAAGTGCTATCCCTCCACAAATGATGAAACAAATGCAAGAGCCGTGACAGCAATAGTGAATTTGCAGTCCCTTGCCATATATAAGCATGGATATTGTGTTCAGACATGGAAGCTGAAGCAGTGACTACATGCCTGGAGTTTGTTTCCTGTGGTTTAGGAAAGAGATAGTACACAAAAAATTATGATCTTTGGAAATTTTTACAAGGTGTAAGCAGAATTTGTTTATCCAAACAGCAAATACATTTAAAAACAGCAGTAGTTGAAGTAATTGATAGTTATGATTGTGTTTAATTATGAAAGATAAAAGTAGAAAGCAAAGCTGGAGAGGATTCTGCCAGGGAGTATAGCACTGCAAAATGTAGACATTGGAAGTTCAGTGTTTCCGCCCAGGTTCTGAGATTTGCTGCATCTTATCATAATGTCATTTACTTGTCATTATGAAAAATGTAAAGATCTGCAGATCCTGGTGAAACATAATACACAGCACAACCATTACAAGTACTCTATCCTATTACAGTAAGAATGATGCAACTCCCATAGCTTTTCCTGATTTACAGATATAAATAAATTAAATACATTCAGCATTTCATTATTCCATCCTATGTAACTTTTTTCTTGCAGTTTTCTAGGTTTTACATTGAGGGAGAAGTTTATCCATCATGAAGCAATGTTGTAGACTGTTCCTAAATATCACTAATAAGCTTTGTTGTTGTTTGTTTCTAAGTGAATTAATAGAAGAAAAGGTTTTCCTTAAAGAACAGACAGAAAATACAGAGGGTAAGTTGAACCACATCCATTGAAGCATGCAATCTGAAGTTAACATGAGTAATTGCACAGTAACTGCTGGGATTATTTTTCCAGAAAGTACTTCTGGGCTTTCAGTGGGAACAGCTAATTGTCAAAAGGACCTACTGGTGATAAACTTTGATCTGGAACCAGAGTGCCCCGATGCAGAGCTACGAGCCACCCTGCAGTGGATAGCCGCATCTGAACTTGGAATTCCAACCATCTATTTTAAGAAATCTCAGGAAAACAGAATTGAAAAGGTAGTATTTACAGAACTGGGCATACTATTAATTCATTTTAATCATAATAGTTATCATGACTTCTTGAAGTTAGTGAGCTTCATGGAAGATGCAAAAACATCTTCATTACCCCAAGATGGCAATGCTACTATCTATTACAGAAAGTGAAGAAAGGATTAAATGTGTCAGAATTGACGGTATGTGAACTAGTAGATTGTCCATGGCACAAGAAACAGTAGCACCATGAGACTTTCTCCAAAGCCTCTCTAACATGCTTTGATGAATCTGTTCATTTTTTCAATGATGTGTTAAGTATCAACACGCAAGTCAGAATTAACAGAGAGCCCTTTATGTGGCTGCACTTGAAGGACTGCAGATGGCTTACGTAGAGTTTAAGCATGTAGCTTAAAAATCACTTGTATGTGGGCAAGGTTCTGCCTTGCCTGCAACACGGATTAGGGCAGCCTCAGGCAGGTCTGAACTTCTGCCTGGCTGTCCTTAGATTGTTACAGCTGGGTTTACAGCGGGGCATCGCAGGGGCCTGTGGCCAAAAGCACTGGCTTTATACTCACTTTGTGCTCATAGAAAAGGATTGCTTGTCACCAGGGAACAGACCCACTGCCCAAATGTGCAGGCGACTAACTGCAAAATACAGAAAGCTAACCTCTATTAGCTCAGGTCCACTGTTTAAAATAACAAGATTATGAGGCTTCTGCACCAGAGGTGATGGAAAGTTCAGAGGATAGATAAGATGGACATAGCTGTGTAGGCATACCCTTGTAGTATCCACTACCCTGAAAGACAGTTCTAGCTCAGGCAGTGACCAACCAGTGTTTCCAGTGGAGCTGTATTTGCAATCACATCTGTTACTGGGAAAATTGGGCTGAAAATTAAAATATTTTGCATCATTGTATGAAAATTATGAAGCACCCCCCCCCGGCTTAACAATAAAGTATTATGTGTGCCAGTACCCTTTTGCTCCTGCTCACGTGTAGCTCAGCCTCTGCCATTTTGAAAGAAGAGGTTTGATTACAGAGAGAGGCAGACACACACAGACTACTAGAACCAAGAAACCTGTAAGGTATTAGTCCAAGCCAGAGCAACAAGAGCAACACTGGAGTCCAAAATTGTAACAAGAAGTGCAGACTGTTCCTATTTCTGAAGGATTCATTAGGTGCTCCATTGTGGATAACCCAAAAGACACCCCCAGTATTTCAGGAATAACCAGAACAGCCCCATTTCCAAGGTCAGCAAGAGCAGCTCAAGCTTTATGGCTTTCAAAAAGTGTCCTAGAATTCCAATCAAGTAATAAAAAAAAAAAGTATTACAAATCAGTATTTTGGTCTTTTATGGGAAGATCATTTTGAGTAGCAGAGATATTGTTTGATTTTCTTGAGTACATGCATTTGGGAATCATAAACATAATTTAAAATGCATTCAGCAGCAACAGTCCAAATTGCATCTAATTAAAGAAACAGCTGTCAGCTTTACCCATGTGCTTTGGCAAACAGCTAATTCAATTGCAAAAATACACTAGAGAATAATGAAGCACATCCTGCCTACAGCAGTGCTTTTGGAAATCACGTGCCCATTAACTATCATTAAAATACATATTAAAAGTTTAGGCTTCAGTATGTAAATAGCAAACAGCTACACTAACTGGAGACACAATATTTTCTTGTGCGGTTTAAAACTGGAATCATAGAAGGAGCAAGCTAATTAGATACTGAGTGCGAATTTCAAAGAAATTAAAAGCTTTGATTTTCATTTATGTGCTTCAGAAAAAAATGGGACCAGATGTATGACACTGTGAAGCCCTTTCTTAAGTATAAAGTGGACAAAATTCAGGATTTTTTTACAGCTGCATAAGAATATATATTTAATCTCTGATTGATCTGGAAGTTAAAATCAAATACAAATACTTTCTGTGACTCAACCACAATTGTAGCAAATGTCTTCTTGTGACAGAAGTTTACCCAGAATTTCCTCTCACCAGTACTGTGTGAATATTTAATACACTATTGGATGGGCATGTGGAAATCCAGAAAATTAAATACAAATTAAAAATAGCAAGTGGTAAAGAATTGGGATATTTAAATTTTTTTTTTAATTCTTCAAAATGGATAGTCACACTTCCATTCTTTTCACAGTGAGTTGTTGGTAACAAGGAAAGCTGTGATCCTTTACCAAGCTCACTTTCACTGTTCTTAATTTCATTGCAATAAATAACAAATAATTGCTGAGAGCAGCTCATCTAGAAAACATTGAGATGTGGCCAGTCTTTGGGGAGCTATAGAACTTCAGCAATGAAGGTTTATGAATAGAAAGAACCTGTATGTTGTTTTGTAATGAACTGTGCCCACTCCCACTCACAGCGGGTGCGTTTTCAAAGGATGGTTTGGGTGTATAAATTTCACAAAACATTAGCAAAGCATTAAGCAGATCCTGAGCATGTTTTGTTTTGGTTTTTTATTAGTTTTCAGATGTTGTGCAATTAGTTCAACGCAAGTCCTGGAAAGTGGGGGATATCTTTCATGCCGTGGTGCAGTACTGCAAGCTCAGTGAGGAAGGCCAAGTGGTGACACCAAGCCTGTTTGATTGGCTTCTCGAACTGGGTTAAGAAAGTTCAACCTGTTCAGCGTTTTTGTTTTATTCCAGTTTAAATAAGCAGTGGTTTGTGTAATGCTCTGATTTCTGAACGTCACTGAATAAAATGAGCAAAGATATACAAACTCTAGAGAAACAGCACACGGCTGTTCCAGAACTGAAGAAGCTAAGTGAAACCAAGGTGTATTGTATCTTTCTGTATCATGAGAGGCTCGTGACATGTTGTGCTATAGGGTGTACTGTACCAGAAGGGGATGGATTTTTTTAGTCTTCTGAATTAATGGACTACACAGTAAAGGCTTAATTAAATGTCTAATATGTTCCACTTTCATCAGTTGGTTTAAATCAGTCAGCCAAAATGGGATAGCACACAAACATTCAGTTTTTAATTGCCAATATTTTTACAGCCTAACTATTAGAACCAGAGTGTGTTCCAAGATACCTGGAGATGCACACATCCCTAGATAAATAATTCTTTTTTTATCCCCATAGCCTAAGGGGTAAAAACTTTTGAACACTTAACGTGCAGTTAGTCAACACAATAAACAGCTGCTGAAAGCACATTTTAGTTTCTTTCCATGTGATTCTCCTCCATAACCATTCCCAATTCCTGTCTTCTTCTCAAGGAAATAAAATCTAGACTCTCAGTTACTACCCTTAAACAAACTGTCTCCTTTTCACTTGGAGGCAGTGCAGTTCAGCATAGCTATACATGGTATGTCCCTGAACACAGCTCTGTGAGCCATGGCAGCAGGTTTCTAAGCCCTATCCTGCCACAGGCCGTGTCCTCGCATGACCTTAGGCGAGTCATTTCACCTCTGTGCCTCAGTGTCTCTACCTGATAAAAGGGAGTAACAATAGTACAATTGTTACGTGAAGTGCTTCTATTTCAAGCACTATGTAACATGCTATGTATCAGTTAAAATCAGTGACAAAAATCCTATTTTAATTTTAATTTAACCAAATAAATTATTACTAAGGTGAAAAAATGCATATTTAAATACACTACCATCTCATAAAAATCTTAGTGTTAATTTTTGTAATTTCCAAGAAAGCAAAATGATTGTTAGAATTTCAGCAGACATACTTGTTCATTTTGGATACATGTGTTTGGACTATATGTGATAGTTCACATTACTATAGGATTTATACAACTGTTTGATAGAATAATCTATGGTATCGTCTTGTTGAGATGATCTGTTAGTATCATGCACTTAATGGTGCATTCTCTTGATTCTGCCAAAGAGATTGGGTTTGAATTTAAAGGTAATTGTATTTATCACATCAGAGCTCTTCTATTATTTATTTCTTTGAATATATTTATCTTTCCTCTCTCTCTACCTAAATAGCATATTAGAAAACATGCCTGCTTTTCATAATAAAATATTTAAGAGATGTTTTATTTTCCATATAGCAGTATATGCTTCTGTAATATTTCTTGGGAAAATGGGAAAAAAACCCACCCTTTTGCACTAAATATTTTTGAAAATTTTAAAGTAATTTAAAATAATTTATGAAAGAGCCATATTCTCAATTTTATCTTTAAAACCATTCCTAAACTTGCATGATTGCATCACTCATTATGAAACACAAATTGTTAGTGAATCAAAATCTAATGTGGAACATTAAACAACATGACTAATCTACATCTACTCTGCAGCATACACAAAACAGTGAAGGTTGCTTTACTGTGAGATAAAGGTCATTTTATTGCATACACTGAACACTACTGTGCAGTCACTGGGTAGTAATTCCCACTAACATGGGTGGCAACTGTGAATGCTCAGCATTTCTGAGGCTGAAAGTTAATAAAAAGCACCAAGTATTATAGACTTAAAGTGCTTTGAGTCAATAAATGGGAAAGTGTATTTATTTTTAAACCAAATACAGTTAGTGTCAGTATACAAGTTTTTTCTGTGATAGAATAAATGTTTACTTATCCTACAAAGCACAAATATGATGACGGAGTTGTAACAGTGTGATGCAGTTTCTCTGTACGGTAGTTCTTAATGTTGCAATTTATTCAGAAATAAATTTATGTTATAACGTGTGTTCTCTTTGCCTTCCTAGAAAGTTCATCATGTACTATGGGGTTTTTGACTTATTAAATAACATTTGCCTGCCATCCATGTAGCTTCTCAAAGCTCTGCTTCTGAATGAAAATCTTGACCCATGGCCCTCGCCAAAAGAAGTCAGGGCAAGTTCTAGGTCTTACCTCAGCATCAAAGCTACGGCTTTACTTAGGTTCCACAATTCATTCAAGAGATACAAGGCAAATCATAACGTTCTAAGTATCACAGTAGAATAAAAAGAAATTACATGTTCATTGCTATGAACTAACCCTCAAATAACTCCCAACACAGAAAAAACCCTGCAAATGATCTCTCCAGCTGCTTTCAGTACCTGCAAAAGCAGGCAGGTGGGTGAGAGACAGAAGTTCAGCAGTTTCCTCTGCTTGTTTAAGTTTGTACAGGTATTTACTGCCTAGGGATAAAGGTATTTATTTCTACTTCTAAACAGAAAAGGAAACCAACATTTAGCTGAGTAAATCAGAGCATGACTTGTCCACCACCAAAACAGGCTGAAAAAAAATAAAGTCAAAATTAAATACACATAAATAAGAACATCATACTACATACAATTTGAGGTAAAAATCACAGAGCAAGTTATCTACAGTTCAGCCTCTCTGTACACATAAGCATGGTGCAGGTTGTTAATATCACCAGGGTGCAAAGGGAGTTGCTACTCACTATCTCTCCCAATACAAACTAGGACCCAACAAATGGAACTCACACAAGCCAGATGCAAAGCAAATAAAAAGGGTTGACACAGATGAGAGGTTGCAATACTTGTACATTAGTTCAAGTGGGAGCTTATAGGTACTTGAAAAAGATACACCACAATTTAAAAAGAAGACAAACCCCATGCCCTTCATGAGACAACCTGGCCATCAGAGACCACCATGGGAACAGCAGAGATGCTGGCCTCAGCACCTAGCTCAGCCAGGCCTGCCCCGCTCCCCTTATCACCCTGCAAGGCGGTTTCAGGGCAAGGTGCCTTCCACCCTGGAGCTGACTTTACCACAGGCCTAATGAAGAGCAGAATTTGGCTTGCAGACACATTAACCCAAACTCGGGAGAAATTACCTGTTGAAAAATATGTATTTAAAAACTTCATTTTTTGTTTGGCTTTGTTCAGGGTGCTTTTAATGGTGGGATCAGTAGAAGCTGAAAAACTATGACCTGCTTCAATTTTGTCGTATCACCAAAGATTTTCATAGTGTCTTTAAGGAAATTAACCTTTTTATTGGTGTCTATGATTAAAATGGTCACCTGTTTACAGCCATCCTATCAAATTCAGCAGGTAGCTTCTGGAGAGGCCAATTTTACTATTTCTCCAGTTTCATGCAGAGCTACATGACAGACAAGCATAGGAATGTCACCATGAATCCTGCACTCTTACTTTCAAAACATTGAGGGAATACAAACCCAACCAAAACCAACAACAGCAAAAAAAAAAATCAAACCAAACACTGAAATGTAGAGCCCACATGAGCTACTTAATAAACAAAAGAAATTTCAGCTGAGAAGGAAAGCACATCCATACTAGCCAATTTAATAATTTTAATTCAAGGCAGAACCATTCCTGAGTGAAAGTTAAAGCAAACCCATAACGCTGCTACTTCAGTTTTTCAAATCCACCCATCACACCAAACAGGCCCTCAGAAAACAACTAGCAGCTGTACAGCATTCCACAGGACAGACAGTCGAATTAGGCAGCTGGACTATCAAACGAATTAAAACAATTTGCCATGAAGACAGATCTGGCTGATGGATACTACTCCCAGCTTCTGCTGAAATTTAGACAGTAAAGTGCAGCAAACTGGAAAGTATAACCAAGCTATATAATGGTGGACAGCAAATATAATCAAGGACGTATTTCATATCCTTTCACTAACTACCCAGGAACTGCAAATTATAACAACAGAAGGAGGCAAAAGAGAAATTCTCACAGGATGCCACTTTTAAAACATGAGTGAGTATGAGTATTATCCTCACTTATTCAGAAAAGAATTTGAATCTCAGGAGATACAGAAAGTATACATCAGCAGTCCAACTACACATTGTATGCTTACATGGATATCTGTCCTGGTGATGTTACTTGATACAGGCTAAGGGCTTCTTTCCCAGAAAAACACACTCGCATATTTATAGAGGTATATGATGGAAGGATGCAGAGGTCTAAAGGACAGAAACAATACATTAAATATGATTTCTGCATTCAGTCCTTACTAAAGCACATTTCAGGAGTCTTCGGAGGTCATCCTTCTCAATGAGGTCACAGTGAATCCAGTTTGCCAGCATTTCTGGGTAATGTTGAAAGCCACATCGCAATCCAAACACCAAACAACTAAAGTAGCCTCTTGCAGAGTGTAAGGTATGTAGAAGGCAAATGTTTTTATAAGATTAAAAAGGCACCAGACAATACAATTAAAGCATACACATATATGGTAGTGCATACTGAAGTGGAACTAGAGAAGGGGAACAAGCTGCTACCAAAGAATGGTTTGAAGATGATATATCTATATAATGCACTCCCAGTGTATACCTCTATAATTTATTAAGTCTTCATATGAGTAAACCAAGGTGCAGAAAACCTAACATCAAAGCATTCATACGACGGTACCTACATTACTACTGAAGTTCTTATGAAGTGCCAAGCCAGAACACTTCTCAGCAGTGCCGTGAGCTGTGAATCACACCAGATGTGAAAGTATTTCATATCTGAGCAGGAAACCTGGATAACTCAGCCTGAAAAGCAATTTTACTCAGTGCATCCAGGGAGATGCAGAAATAGAACCCAGATGGCCTCCCAGTCCAACGCTTAGTCTCCGAAACCTCAAGTCACTCACAATTTCACATAAAAATAGGGCAAGAGCTCAAAGCCAAAATCTACTTCAGATGTTTGATTCACTGAGTCTCTAGCATAGCATGAGAGAAAAAGCACAAAGGAAAAGTCAATAAAAAATAATCTAGCCTGGAAGATTGAGAAAAAAAAAAAAAATCAAACTTCTTCTTTCTAATCACAGTCCAATATTTTTTTTACTTTTTGATGGTTACACAAGAAGTCAAATTTCAGTTTTTAACTATGTAGCAGTATTTGTAGACATTTCATTACACATTTTCCTCCATCTGTAAGCACAGGTGCAAACTGATCTAAGGACACTAGGCAATTTTTAAGCAACAGAGAACTGCCTTGTCCTTCCTGCCGCTTTCAATTCGTGATTACTGAGATACACTTCTGATATCATAAATCTTTGCACAAGACACCAGGAAACACCACAAGCATTACAGTAACATTAGTACCAGCCACTTTGCCTACTGGTAAAGGTTTAATTTTAAATGATATGTAACACACTTCTTAGCTCTCCCACAACATATCACTACTTGAAACAATCAGGGTATTTGCCAAGTGATGACAGGCACATTTGTTTCTTCATTTGCACCCAAGGATGCTGGCAAGCATAAGCACTCAGAGATAGTCAGAACACATCAGCATTTGTAACTTCCTATTAAATTGGACATCTAGAAGTCAAGCTCATAACCATCCAGAGATATACAGCCTAAAGTGCTGCACACTTTGTTTCTTCCTTTTTTATCTCAGTCAACACACATACTTTCTTTGATCCTACCTTCTTTTCCTCTTCATCCTTGTTCCAAGACTGCTGGAAGACACTGGTCAGCTCTGCTCCTTTGCTAGTCCCCTGCAAAGACCAGCTGCAGTTCCAGGTGCTCTGTTAGGAAGTGTGGAGAGCTCTATACAGGTGAGACCTGTTGGCAATTGCTGGCAAGAGGTCAGCCTGGGTGACAGCCCATTGTATAGTGGTAAATAACTTACAGAAATTCCTCATATGCTTCTCAGATTATATCATGATCCTTGGATCCAAATCTTTGGTGCATAGAGTTTTTTGATGTTGGCCATAATCTTTGGGCTGGGATTCAGGGTTGGAGTCACAGCCCTATTACTTTTTTTACCTCAGATGCAAATGGGAGAATGAGGGCTGAGCAGAAAGGAATGGAATGAATGGAAAGATGTGCACAGCGTGAAGAGGGGCAGGGGGGTGAGTGGGAGTTTAACTACAGCATGCATGCAACAGTTAATAGCAATGCAAACCACAAATGGTTACTGGTTTTCTCTAGAAATAATGAGTGGGACATTGCATTAAAAGCAGCAAAAGTAACAAAAGTAACATTTTTACTCAATTCTTTATTACACAACAAAAAAAAAACCAAAACCCAAAACCCCAAAACAATCAGAGCAAGTGCATAACAACACCCCTTTCACAGGTGAGAGTATTTATATTTCACATGTGATGTATTTTATTTTATTAAAAGGGGTACGAGTTAAAAATTATACACAAAAAAATGGGGCCATCCTACTGAGGTCATTAACACTAATAGTTTCTCTGAGGTGACAGAGGTAACCAGACCACTCTTCTTGGCAGTACACAGTAAACAGGCAACATGCACAAATTGAAATACAAGAAAACATTCCATTTTATCTTAAAAGAAAACAGATCTGAAAGACTGAGTTTATTGACTATGAAACTCACAAAGTAGGCATATACCAAACTGGATCTTTCATTCGCTTCAGTCAGGCTCATATTCTGCAGGAGTTATCTTTACTCCCAAGTAATAAAAGCAAATTGCAAAGGAATCATGTAGGTGTATCAAAAAATTATCCATTTTTGTTAATACCTCCATCAACATACTACCCAGAATGCCAAGGAACCAAGGAATTATTTTTCTGTCCATGACTAGCAAGAGATACCAGGACCTACAGCAATTTATTTAGCTGAGATTATCCTGCATCCCATATTTTGGTAGTTCCATCAAAAGATCAAAGCAATCACAAATATTCTGTTCCATTTTTTCCGTACTCCCATGACTTTTTGTCTGAAATGAAGGAAACCTAAGCAGAGTTTGGTGCCAAATACACAAAAGGTGTGCTCCCTTAAAAAACTTTGCATTTTGTTCATCTAAACCTCCTTCACTTCAATACATTGAGAGAAAATGGCTTAGTCACTGGTCTGGTGCTTGTATATGCCCGTAGCAGAGATGGTAGGGTAAGACCCTGCCTTTATACAAGTTTGTTCATGGCCCTATTTAGTATGTACTAAAAACAACGTAATAACAGAAGTATCCATTACGCCTTGTTCTACCACTACAGTCCATGATAAAGAATCCCTCTTCAGTATCCTTGTAGGCCCTCTTCAGATACTGGAAGTCTGCTATGAGGTCTCCATGCAGCCTTCTCTTCTCCAGGCTGAACAGCCCTATCTTTCTCCGCCTGTCTTTGTATGGAAGGTGCTCCAGCCCCCTGATCATCCTTATAGCTCTTCTCTGGACTTTCTTCAGCAATTC